>JADLZL010003084.1:600000-864538 GCA_015844335.1 Chrysopogon serrulatus | reverse complement strand
ACAAATTGAAACACACACACATACAAATTACATTTATTGCAAGGATACAAATTATATTTATTTCATAAATACAAAAACCTTGTTTCTCTACAAGGTCAAAGTTACGATCGAAGTATACAAACACATAAAAAAATAGCCATCTCAGAAACATTCTTCTAGCACCCAGATCGGGTCGGCGGGATGCAAAGAATGTCGGAGATGGTAGTAGAGCTACACCTTTGAGGTAGCTGTGATGAACCCATGCCCGGGCTGCAAAGCAAGCCCGTAGCACATGCATGGATGCATCGACCTAATACGAAGTAAATGTAAATGACTATATAATGTTACGTATACTTCGCCCCCAAGATTCCTCCAAACGGTTTAGTAGCTGCATCAGAAACATTCTTCTAGTACCCACTTGTGTGTCATCCTAGACTACGATAGTGATATTTGCATATCGAAATCTTTCTCCTAGTGGGAAAATATAGAGCCAAAGATAAACCTCTAGTGTTCTCCTAAGAGAGAACATATAGTAAAACCAAACCTAAACCTCCGTGTGTATATGAGAACACACACATACAAAGGGAGCCGAAGAGCGAAGGAAAGGAAGCACTTGCTTGAAGACCGCCTCCCGGTTGCCATTATATAGCCGGTAGCCAAGTGCCATCGGCCATACATGAGAGCTGGGACCTTCCCTCGAGAGCTATGAGGCGCGTATTTTTAAGTCTTTGGATGGATGTGGGCTTCGATGCCGGCTCTAAATTAGAACCGCACCGGTTATACATCGCTGGCGGTTCTTCTTTAGAACCGACACTAAAGCGCGTTTTCCAAGGCGGTTCGCATGCAAAACCGCCAATCGAAGAACCCGAGCCTTTTGAAAAGGCTGCGGGATTGGCATTGTTCATTGAATTGATGACACAGCTTTGTTCGAACAAAAGCTACCCCAATTCAATGAGCCACAATTCGTAAAATTATAAATAATTAAAATATATTAATTTGCACTACAATATAAGTTGAAAATATTTTCGATGCAGTTATTGTCGCACAATAAAATTCTTGAGGCAACCTAAATTTATGATTACATGATCATTAAGATTAATTACATAATTTCGTAAAAAGTCTTGTTAAGGTGCGGAACAATGATGGACTCATCATGATCACAACGCATATAAGCCGGTTCATCACTTTCTTCAAGGATAGCTAGGTTAACGCCGATCCAAAGGGAGCCATTTCTGGTAACCCTTGTAGTCTTCTTCGCCCCGTAACTCCTTCAACACCCACAATCTTTCTTTTCCCTTGCGTAACTACTTTGAGTCTTCCTTTTGTCTCATTGTCCCTTGAATAAAAGATTTGCGTAACATCTTTTGCAAGGACGAATGGATCATCTTTATATGCGGTCTTGTTTAGATCAACGGTTGTGAATCCAGCTTTTGTCAATGTTTACGCCCTCAAGGCGGACCCACTTACATCGAAAAAGAGAGCGACCTTTAATTGGTGTCCGTAGTCTAACTCCCATATTTCCTCTATGGAACCATAGTATGTCGCCCACATTGCCGTTTTCATCGTGGGCATCGGCGAACACCACTATTTTGGAAGGTGCTCTTTCCATCTTGTTTTGTAGTGTAAAATGTATATCCATTGATTTCATACCCTTCATACTTAAGATATGTAGATGAAGCTCCCTTGGCTAGTAGATCCAAATGAGAATTCAATTTTATTCCAATCAAACGACACCGTAACCAAATGACAAACTCCTCCTTATGTTTCTTTTCACGCCAAGCTTGTGTTCTATTGATGTATAAAGTTTGAAGCAACCGCCGGGCTCTTCAATGTATGACATTATACCCGTGGCTTGTTGGAGGACAAATAACCGCGCCTGCCTAAAAGAAACTGTGTCACGCATCGCGAACGATTTCTCACCGATAGTTCCTTTGCCCCCCTAGTCTTCCCTCGTGACGAGATATTGGAACTCCGACACGGTTGATGTCCAAATAATATGTGCAAAACTCAATTGCCTCCTCCGTTGTCCATCCTTCAACCATACTACCTTCGGTCTAAATCGTTCGAACATACTTTCTAAAAACTTTCATCGACCTTTCAAAAGGGAACATCCGATGCAGGTACATTGGGCCAAGGGCTCGAATTTGGTCAACAAGATGAACAAGTAGATGCACGGACATATCAAAGAAGGTAGGCGAAAAATGCATCTCTAAATCGACATAGTGTCTCCACAATGTCCAAACCGCAAATGGGTCTAGTTTTGACATATCAATAACCTTTTCTCGAGATTGCATTGAAAAATGAGCACAATTTTATGATTGGGGTGCGAACCTTGTCGTAGGATACCACGTGAGGGCTACCGGGAGTAACGAAGTCATAATGACATGACAAATATGGGCCTTCATACAACCATAGTTAAATTTCAACTCTCTCATGTTCACTAGCCTCTTCGGTTGGCACAAGACCACAATCGGGACTTTTAGTTCATTGAAGAATGAAAGGAGCACCTCTTTTTCTCGTTGTTTTCGGTGTCCATGATGCCACCGAAGTTTTATTTGACCATCCTCAAGAGTGACCGGATGCAGCCTCCTTCCTCACCCTAAGTGTTTCATATCTAGACGTGTTGCGAGTGAATCTTTTGTCGTGCCTCCCGTGTTCATTAAGGTGTTGAGCGTGTTGCCACACACATTTTTAGTAATGTGCATTGGATCAAGGCAATGACGTACACTCAATAACGGCCAAGAAGGTAGTTTCCTAAAATTGACTTTTCTTCCAAATAGACTCGGCAGTGCCCGAACTGCCCCCTCACCCTTTCCATGGACAACATTGAGTTTGCTAACCTCTCGTAGTATCTGTTTTCCATTTCGATAATCTGAGGTCCACGTCTTTCAATTGTCCCATCGAAGTCTTTTTCTGCTTTCTCGCGGTAAGGGTGGTCATCGGTAGGAACATACGGTGACCCATATAAGCCATTTTCTTGTTTTCCGGTAGATGTACCGCATGGGTTGAGTCCAAGCACTCTACGCATCCAAGATATCCTTTTGTCTTCTCTCCGGATAAGCTACCTCGCCTCGGGCAGTGTCTGTGATTGTAGCGATTAGTACTACCTTGATTGTCACATGTTCCTTTTTATACTCATCCCAAACATCCGGTACCCCCAGTATGCCACAACTCCAACAGTTCATCAATCACTGGTTCTAGGAAAACATCGATATCGTTCCCTGGTTGTTTCGCCCTTGGATCAGTAGTGGCATCCGGATGTATGACCTCTTCATACAGCACCAAGGTGGAAGGTTGTATATACAAAGCGCCACCGGCCAAGTGCTATGATTGCTTCTAACCTCGGTCGAAAGGATTCATCCCATCTCGTGCTCAAACCCACCCAAAGGTGCCGCACCTCACCACCAATGTTCTTATAGCACATGGTGTTAATAGTCCTCCGTCCCCCCCATCGGCCGGGTGCCGCAAAGATTGTATCTTTCTTACGCTCTTCACCGTGCCCAGCGAACAACTTGGCTGACTTTGCATTTGCAAATAGCCTATGCACCCGTGGAGCTATAGGAAAATACCGCACTACCTTTACAGGGCCCTCCTTTTATCTTGCTACCATCGTTGGACGGCCCTTGCTTGTACCTAGGAGCTTTACACCTAGGGCACGCATCCAAGTCTTTGTATTTATCTCCACGGTATAGTATGCAATCATTGGGACATGCATGGATTTTTTCAACCTCAAGACCGATTGGACAGATCATTTGCTTACATAGGTATGTCTTTTCTGGAAGCTCATTTTGTGGTGGTAGCAGTTTTCTTACTATTCCTAGCAGCTGATCGAAGCCTTTATCGCTCAATCCATTTGAAGATTTGAACTCTAATAGCATGATGTTCGCTTCAAGTTTGCTCGATCCACACCCTCGGATACAATGGTGTCTTGCCATCTTTTCTCATTTTCTCTAGTTTTTTCAACTGTCTATCGCTAAGGAATCCACTCTCAACATCATGTAGCAACTGCGAAATGCCATCATTATGCTCGTGTCGCCGCCTAACGTATCCCTCAACATATCATTAACGGCGGTAGCCTCGGTACACGTGTTGACACTAGGATCCTCGCTTGTCACATTCTCGTGGACGGCTATGTCGCATGGGCACATCATCATTGTAATGTTCTTGTGGAACATTGTCAACAACTTCCCCATGCATACTCCATATCGTGTAGTCACTCATGAACCCCCTTGTGATCAAATGTGTGCGTATGGATTCCAACGTTCTCCATTTTCTAACATTTCCACAATCTTTGCATGGACAGAATACAGGTTGCCCCTCACGAACATTAGCTTTGGCTACGTGGAGGAAGCCGGAGACACCAATCAAGTACCGTGGGTCCGTTCGGGACACACCGTACATCCACTCTCGATCCATCTCTGCATTGATAATATTAGGACACATCAAGACACGCAAAAATGATACGTGCATACACACATATAAATTAAATTTTTAGCTAAACAATACGCACATGCGACGAAACATGAAATTTAAGAAAATAAAAAATTAGAGACAACAATATTAGAATTAAAGATTATTCCATGAACATTTAGTTTGCACCAAATATTAAACAATATTAAAGTTAACATACAAATAATTTGTTGACATAAATTACTATAGAATAATCATAAAGAATTATTATGGTACGTGACATAACCATTAAAATTACCATCAAAATATTTTATTTGCACACAATGTCTACCTAGGTGATGTGTAAATAGTGGAGACTCGCACCATTGACAATAATTTAAGTCTAAATTAAACAATGTTTTGGTAGGTGACAAAATAATTAATTTGCTCGTCATAAATCTAATAGAAATAATACTCTCAACTTCTAACTACCTACAACTACTTATACCATCACATACTAATATTAATCAATACTAAGCATATTGGTTCATTTGCTAACTAACACTGTACAATCAATGTATCACATATCGGTTCTAATATTAATCAATACTAATATTTATCATAATAAGAATTTAATCTAGACTCTCTAGTGCTAACTAACACTAACCAATTAATATATCACATACTAATTAATATCAATCTTTAGCATTGATCATGTAGATATACCTAAGAAATATATGGGTTGGTACACACTAACCTTTTGTACAGTAGATTATCCACAATTCGATTTCAAGGCTCCCTCAAAATCTAATTTCAAGCTCCCTAGAAAAGAAAAGCACAAAAAAAAAGATCATATCAAACAAATTAGCCATAATTAATGGTCACAATCCAAGGATTCGCTGTTGGCTACTAACCTTTAGTGCAAATAAAGCAACCGGTTGGCCTAATTTCAAGAAAACCTTGCTTCATTCATGGAGAACAGCAGCCGCAACAATGGAGACAGAGGCCCACAGCGGCTTCCTCTGCTCGAGAATGGCGAGTGGAGAGAGGAAGAAGAGGACGCCTGCCACCTTTTTGTGGTGTCGGTTCATCACCGGCGGTTTCAAGCCGAACCGCCATTGAAACGGTATGTTCAATGTCGGTTCTATTCTAGAACCGGCGGTGATGTAAACCGAGGGCATCAATGGCGGTTCCAAATGCTAACCGGCACTGATAAGGCTCTTCGATTGTCGGTTCTCATGGCTCCCCTGACATGTTTCGATTTTCGAAGCAAAAGAACCGCAACGCAGATGGGTTATCGCTGCGGTTTTGTATAACCGACGAAGAAAGGTGCCGCACCGATAACCGAATCTGTAGTAGTGATTGTAAGGAAGATGAATGCCGAACAGCACCGAAGAGGCCGACAACATAGACACTGCAGGTTGGTGTCTCGGGCAATGCCGGGCGTCGTGAGGCCGCCATGAGACCGAAAGCGAGGGAGCCGAGGACGAACACGCGCAGCCGAATCGACATTGCCGACCTCACGTTGAACTTATCCTTGTCCGGGTGCAAGAGCAGCACGATGATGAAGAGGGACGCGACGAACGCGGTGGTGTTGCGATAGAAGAACATCCTCAGGTGGCACCCATAGTGCGCCTCGACGAGTGATTTGCCGGGCGGTACCGGTGCCCGTGCCCTCCACTGGCGCCACCTCGCCGACGGCCGTCATCGTATGTGTCCCAGAAGCCACCAGGCAGGTTGAGCCCGGCAACATAGGTGATGGCCGTTGCAAAGGTGGCGAGCAGCAACAGGACCTTACGCCGTTCCTTGGGCCTGAGGACGGAGGAGACAGTGCGGCGACGACGACGACGATCCTCTTGCTCTTGCTCTTCCTCTTCATCCACTACCTCCACCTCCTCCGCCACCGCCGGCGGCGAAGATGGAGAGACGTGTGACAAGCCCTGCAGGATGTGAACGCCTACGTAGGCGGACAGCGTGAGCACGAGCGATGTGGCGTACACGGTGGCTGGCTTGTCCCGGCAGCTGCCCGCGAGGTAGGCCCCCATGAGGCCAAGCAGGTCCAGCACAATGACCAGGCGCAGCACTGCGTGCTGGACCCTGTTGGGGTTCTTGAGCAAGAGGAGGAAGATGACCACGAGCGACGCGGCCAGCGCCGTGGAGTTGCAGTAGTAGAAAGACAGGAACCTGCGGCGGTGCGTGAACCGGAGGACAGGGCCCCCGGCATTGACGATGACGCCACCGGCAGCTGCCGGAGATGGAGCAGGAGCAAGAGCAGGCCCGTCATGCTGCCACACACCGCCTGGCGGGTTCAGCCCCACCACGTAGGTGACGCCGACCACAAGCACCGCCAGCAGCAGGAGATGCTTCCGGAGCTTGTACTCCGATGAGTCCCTGGGCTCTTCCTCTGGAACGCGGGCTGCTTCCGACGACATTGCTGCTGATCGCCCCGGCCGGTTGTCGGGCTGCTTATTGCTTTCTTTGTATTCCTATTCGCACGCCAATCGGGCTAGCGTACAATCGTATTGTACTTGTACTCCTAGTAGGTGGAAGTAGTAGTGGACTGACACGGGGGTATAGACTGGAGCTTGTGCTATTTTCTTACACTCGGCGGCAACAGATGCTTTGCGAGTTAAAAATCAGCGAGCATGGAGATCGGCGAGAAGACCTCGACAAGTGCCACTACCGAAAACTGTACTTTCTGCCGAGTGCGGAGAGTTTGCCGAGTGCAAAATATCGTGGCACTCGGCAAAAGCTATATTTTGCCGAGCGTAGCACTCGGCAAAAAGTTTTACTCTCGGCAAAACCATCTTTGCCGAGTGTAAGGCACTCGCAAAGTCGGGCACTCGATAAATGCGGATTTTGCCGAGGGTCGACACTCGACAAAGAAAAGCGCTCGGCAAAATTTAGACGAACCGTAACGACAACCGCCGCCGTTACATTTTGCCGAGTGCCAACCGCTAGACACTCGGCAAAAAAAAAAATAAATTTTTTTAAATAAACTTTGCCGAGTGCCGCGCCGAACACTCGGCAAAAAAAAAAAAAATTCTGAAAATTAATTTTTTTTTTTTTTAAGTACACTTTGCCGAGTGCCACCTAGAACCCAAGCACTCGGCAAAATTTTTTAATTTATGAACATTTATTTTGCCAAGTGCCTCCGAGCCCCGGCACTCGGCAAACTTCTTTTTGTTTTCTGAACTTTTATTTTGCCGAGTGCCTCCTAACCAGGGGCACTCGGCAAATTTTTTTTTTTTTGATTTTGGACCCTAATTTTTTTTTTGTAGTCTTGTGACAGTATTTGAAACTCTAATATAAACTTTGGTGAAATTTTGACGTTTTTTGGTATATTTCCTCAATTTATTTTCTTTCATTGATTTTTTACGTGTATTTCAAATTTGAACTGCAGGTCCATAGAATAATAGAATTTGATCATCCAAAAATTGATATTCATAATATTTAGCATATGTTGAGGCTGTATCCAGGGAGTCACATGAAATCTCGAGCATCTCGTTGGCGTAAGATGTGTAGTTAGTTCTGGGAGAAAGTGAATTTAAATTATATAAAATCCAAAACGGAGTCCGAGAATCACGAAACTTGTGGAGGCATCTTGTTATCGCATGTAGAGCCTTTGGTAAAAATTTGGAAAGATTTCGAGCAAGTTGTGACACATGATGCCTAAAACTTCGGGCGTGGGTAATTAGGATTACTTGTTATCGCATGTGTCATATCCGGGTTTGAGGTATCGTGCGTCATAACTTGATCAAAATCTTTTCAAATTTTTACCACAACCTCTGCATGTGATAACAAGATTCCTCCACAAGTTTCGTAATTTTCAAATTGTTTTTAGATTTATTATAATTTAAATTCACTTTTCTCAAACTAACTTCGACATGTTACGTCAACGAGATGCTCGAGATTTCATGTGACTCTCGAGATGACCTCAACATAGGCTGAATATCATGAATATCAATTTTTAGATGACCACATTCCATTATTCCATGGACCCACAGTTCAAATTTGAAATACGCTAAATAATTCAATGAAATGAACTAAATTAACAAAATATACCAAAAAGTCAAAATTTCACCAAATTTTATACTAGAGTTTTAAATACTTGTCACAAGTCTACACAAAAAAAATTGGGGTCCAAAATCAAAAAAAAATTATTTTGCCGAAAGTGCTTTAAGAAACACTCGGTAAAAATTGGTTTTGTTAGAAAGTGCCGGGCCCAAGTGGCACTCGGCAAAGTAAAAGGAAAAAAAGGCCCGGCCCGCGGCCTAAATGGCCGAAGTCGAGCCCAATCGGGCACTCCCTCCCCAAACCCTACCCCTCCACTCCCTCGGCCGCCTCCCACCCGCCCCGCCGCCGCCCACCCCCGCCCGCCCCGCCGTGGCCCCCGGCCCCCCCCCTGGAATCCCGCCTGAAAGCGGCCCCCCTCCCCTCGGCCTTGGTCGGCGTAGGAAGCCGCCGCCGCCGGGCTCGGCGCGGGCGGCCCCGCTTCTCCCCTCGGCCCCGGCCACTTCCCCGTTGGGCCTTTGCTGGTTACCAGCTGCCTGGCGCTTGAGCGCCTGGCGCCGGGCGCCCCCAAATAGTTGCCCCTTGGCCTCCCTCTCTGTAAGCCCCCTGCCCCGACCTCGCCCCGGCCCACGGCAAGTGGCTAGCCCCCCCTGCCAGCCCCCCCTGAGGAGGCCGTTGGAGCTTGGCTGCCCCCTCCCGCCTGGGCCGGTTGTTGGCCCACCGCCACCCCGGGGCCCTGTTTGTGCCCTGCACCTTCCCCTGCCCTCGAAGCGTGCCTCCCACCTGTCCCTCCCAGTTCGAGCAAGAATGGCCCCTGGCCGAACGCTTGTAATCGGGTCGCAGCGTAGGACGAGGTAGGTGGAGAAAGGAGGAAGGAGGAAGGAGGCAGGAGAAAGAAGAA
The DNA here is from genome assembly GCA_015844335.1 of Chrysopogon serrulatus. Lineage (NCBI taxonomy): Eukaryota > Viridiplantae > Streptophyta > Magnoliopsida > Poales > Poaceae > Chrysopogon > Chrysopogon serrulatus. The sequence goes on along the minus strand of JADLZL010003084.1, from coordinate 855,255 downwards.
AGAGGTGGAAGAGGAAGAGAAGGAGGAAGGGGAAGAGAAGAAGGGGAAGAGGAGGAGAAGGAGGAGGCCGACGGGGAGAGGAGGCCTCGCCGTCCTGTTCTCGGCGTATTCTCCTCCGCGTGGACGTCTCGCTAAGGTATATGCACCCTCCTATGGTAAATGTCGGCCTTCGTGCCGTTGTGATACTTGGCCGTCGTGCCGTTTTTGTTGCCGGCCTTCGTGCCGTTGTGATAGTCGGCTATCGTGCCCTTCTTTTGCAGGTTTTGGAAACCTCCCCTAGACGGGAGGTTCTGCCGAAATTTTCAATTTATACTAACCTCTTGCCTTTTTTATGCGAATGGACCTGTGTGAGGCACTCGGCGACCACGATCGTCTTCGTCGGCGTTGCGGTTCTACACGCATCAAAGTCGCCTCGCCATCGCACCGACTTCGGCCTTTGCCCGATAGCCTTACTCCACCGCCACCCTAGGTATAAATATCCCCTCCCCTCCATATCGTAGTCTTAGATCGTGCATCCCGGTTAGGCGTCTCCGTCGAGAAAAATATACGGTTTGAGGTATGCAAGTCTTTGCATATCTGCGACCAGTATCATTTCCCGATTGTCCACGTTTTTGGACAGCCCACGGATGCGTAGATGGTTTAGTTTCCATGCTCCGCTCCAGTCCGAGATGGTGTTTCGGCATCACCCCCCTATTGTTCTCCGGGTACACACTCTCCCTTGCAGGACGTGTATCGGGAGAACAAAGCCGGGAGGTGTCTTTGCCAAATTCCGTCTCGGATAGGAGTAGAGCATGGAAACTAAACTCATCTACGCATTTGTGGGTGGGATTAGGACCTATCCTCACCTATTAGAGAGTATAGATGCTACGCCGTAGATGCAATTGATGGTCACTCATATGTGTTGATACGTCATACGTTAAAGGATGGAGGACCGTGATTGGATGTACACGCTTCGGAGAGACAAGAATGATTACGACATGCTTGTTTATAGTCAAAGTCGAAGAATTCTTAGAGCATGCATTTGGCGAGAGTCTTTGGAGGCCATTCTCTAGTGCTTTGTCCCTGCAGCGGTTGTGACAACAGAAGAAGGAAAGATAGATTAACCATTGGGAAACATATTGTTAAGTTTGGATTTACTCCAGGCTACCACCAGTGGATTCACCATGGTGAAGTCCACCGTGTCAGGGAGGAGGTGGTGAGACCACGACTCGAGGCTTTTGATGATAATGCCGGGGTACCCGACATGATGGATGACTATCACCAAGCTCGGTTCTTGATTGCCGTGAGAAGGAGGAGATGGAGGCTGCCTCGGATGCCTTCTACAAGATGTTGGACTCGATGAGACCCCCCCTTCATGATCGTACCAATGTTTCTCACCGGATGCCGTTGGTCGCTGTAATGGGGTTGAAGGCCGAGTTAAATCTAAGTCGAGAAGGCCTCGACAAGATGGTGGCCGTGTGGAGCGGTATGCTACCGGAGGGACACATTATGCCGAAGAACTTGTACGAGTCAGAGAAGGTCCTTCTTGCACTTAAGATGCCGTATGACAAGATAGATGCGTGTCCGAAGGGGTGCGTCCTATTTAGAAAAGAATATGCGGATGCAAAATATTGCCCGAAGTGTAAATCCTCCGATACGTGGAGGTAGACTTAGATAATGGCCGAAAGAGGCGCCTTTACGATACCCATGACAGTCCCTACGACACCTTCCGTTCTACGCCGAGGCTCCAACGCCTATTCATGATGCTAGAATCCACGAAACAGATGACATGGCACAAAAATGACACACGGTACAATCCTGGGAAGATGATACATCCATCCGATGCTGAGGCATGGAAGTACTTCGATTCACAGCATCCGCACAAAGCGTATGAAGCTTGTAATGTACGTGTGGCGGCGGGCAAATGGATGGGTTTAATCCATATGGTATGATGTCTGCACCATGCACATGTTGGCCCGTATTCGTCATCCCCCTCAATCTCCCCCCTGGCGTCGCCTTTCAACGACATACTGTGTTCTTGTCGTTGATAATTCCTGGACACCCAAAGACTAATATGGGTGTCTTCATGGAGCCTGTGATAGATGAGTTGATTGATGCTTGGGACAAAGGGGTGTGGACCTACGACTGAGCTACGAAGACAAGCTTCAAAATGCACGTCTGGTACCTGTACTCGCAGCATGACTTCGTGGCTTACGGGTTGTTCAGCGCCTGGTGTGTTCACGGGAAGTTCCCATGCCCAATATGCAAGGAAGCTTTGAGGTTCATACGGTTGAAGAAGGGTGGCAAGTATTCGCTGCTCGACAAACATCGTCAATTCCTTCCTCTTGATCATCCATTCGGAGAGAAGACATTAAGAGCTTTACGAAAGGTGTCAAAGTGACGGATCCTAAACCATACTTGAGGACTGGTGCCGAGGTTCGTGCTCAGATAGATGCTCTCGTGCCCATCCAAGAAGGTGGTTTTGTTGGATATGGTGAGCAACATATGTGGACTCATAAGTCCGGCTTGACGAGGCTCCCCTATTTCGATGACCTCCTACTTCCCCATAACATTGATATAATGCACACTTTGAAAAGAATATCGCCGAGGCACTATGGGGAACATTGATGGACACCGACAAATCTAAAGACAACCCTAAAGCTAGAGTGGATATGGCGAGTTGTGCGATAGACCAAAACTAGAGATACGACCTCCTCAACCAGAAGACGGTTGGAAAAGGCCTAAGGCCGACTATGTCTTGGCACCCGATCAAAGAAGGGAAGTACTTAATTGGATCAAGACATTAATGTACCCCGATGGGTATGCAAAATAATATTAGCGGGGGTGTGAACTTACAAACTTTGCGAGTCAACGGGATGAAGAGCCATGACTACCACATATGGATTGAGCGGCTTCTTCCGTCGATGGTTCGAGGCTATGTGCCTGAGCATGTGTGGCTAGTGCTGGCAAAGTTGAGCTACTTCTTCTGCCAACTCTGTGCCAAGGAGCTATCTTTGGCCGTCATTACAGAACTTGAAAAAATGGCACCTGAGTTGGTATGTGAGTTAGAAAAGATCTTTCCACCTAGCTTCTTCTTGTCGATGCAACGTCTGATTGTGCACCTCCCGAAGCGAGGCACGCTTGGGGGGGCCCGTGCGGTTCGTTGGTGCTATGCAATTGAGAGATGTCTAAAGATTCTTCGCAAGAAATGTACAAATAAAGCTAGAATTGAGGCTTCCATTGCGAGAGGCAAGCCTAAGGGAGGAGGTTGCAAACTTCACAACTGCCTACTACAAGCCGAACCTTCCTAGCAAGCATAATCCACCCCCTCGTTACAATGCTGGTGAAGTTGAATCTACCCTCAGCCTTTTCAAAGGACAACTAGGCAGCGCAAGTGGATCGAGCCCCAAGAGATTGGATCCAGAAGAGTGGCGCAAAATCACACTATATGTGTTTACCAACCTTGTCGAGGTTGCGCCATTCATTGAGTAAGTTCTGAACAAAGTTGATTCAATACAAAGTCACTATTCTATGTCGAACCCCATTGATTCTCTTTGTTACAGGGAATTTGTTCGTCAAGAGTGGCAAGAATCAAGGGATCCTACCCCGCACGAACATGATACCCTTCTTTCAGAGGGTGTGGGAGCTGGGAGGCCTGATTTCATTTCTTGGTTCAAACAAAAGGTACTTTCAAATCTAGCTCGTACATTCGTCGATATTCCTTAGTAGCTCCTATGTTCCAATAGTATAACGATGTATCATGCTTGACCTTGCAAAAGGAACCAATGTGTTCATGAGTGACGAGTTGAGACAAAGTTGCAAACGGCTTCAAGTTAAGGGTGAAGTCATATAGTGGTTATGACGTGAACGGATATCGCTTCCACACGTCAATACACGAGCAAAATCGGGCCACTCGAAAAACCACCAATAGCCAAGTTTTAACGTAGGGCACTAATGGCGTCGATTATTATGGAATAATTCAGGAGATCTATGAGCTTGAATATGAGGGACGTGTACCTCTTACTCCTGTCATATTCAAGTGCCACTGGTTTGATCCTGGATGAACGAGACAGACCCCTCGTCTTGGGCTAGTCGAGATAAGACATGATTCCGTCTATAAAGGAAAAGATGTCTATATTGTGGCTCAACAAGCCGTACAGGTGTATCATACGCCATACGCGTGCCAATCCAAAGACCATCTTAAGGGCTGGTCTATTGTGCACCATGTATCTCCACACGGTAAACTACCTCTTCCAAACGATGAAGATTACACCTTCGACACAAACACATATGATGGAGAGTTCTATCAAGCGAGATGGTCTAGAAGGGACGTTTGAGATAGTCTTACCCAATGTGACCGAAATGGAAGTAGAAATTGAAACGGTTGATGACGAGGACCATGGAGATATAGTGCTGAATTTGAAGGATATTCAAATGCTTGAGCGATTCCATTCAGGCAAAGACAATGAAGAAGACCTAGAACATTCCGATAGTGTTGCCCATTTGGATAATTTTGACAGGATGATGGCGAGACCTATGTCCCGTGAGAAGATTTTTTTGTAAAGCATGTAATACTATTTTTTAGTAAATTTTGTTATGTTTATTCATTTTGAAATATTTGTAATGTATGTACTAATGCTTGTTGTTCATTCTTTGTAAATTGCAGGTGACAGATCAAAGATGGCGGGCAACCGTTCACCGAGGCGCAGTAGCCTCGGTGTACCCGGAGGCTACGCTTTCGGGATGGACGTGAGGGGGCAGCCTTCAGCGTCAATCATCGAGAACAGGGCCGGTTGCCCCAGCAAGATCGCGAGGGGGGGGGGAGAGGGAGGGGGGAGCGGGAGGGGCCGTGGTCGCCCTAGGAGGGACCGACCTCCTCCACCGGCTCTTGACCAGCCCAGGGACCCGTCTGCTACCCCGGGACCACGTGGCAGCCACGGGCCCGACCCGCAGACATTCCGTCGGGGGCGAGGCTGCTACGCAGACCGACGAGGGTACTCAGCAGACGGAGGATGGTTCTACTCAGTCGACTCCCTACCTGCGAGGTCCCACAAACCTCCCTCCGGTTCCGCTTCCTGACCTACGCCCAGTGGTTCGTCCTGTGGGAAGAAGGTACGTACTTATAAATGTTATCACAACTACTTCATATGATATGTTACAAATCAAAAGAGAAACTGATAATTTTTATTAATCACTTATGCAGGGGCTGGCTAGTTATGTCGGGTGCTCTTGATCCCCCACGAACCCCCGCTACCGTGCTAGGATGTCTGTGCAGGAAACACTTCCCCGGCCTTATGACCTTGAAGGACGGGAAGCGAGAGCCGGCCTGGTCGTGGAAGAGGTACGAGCTAGCCGTGGATGACGAGCAGGACAACAAGCAGGAGCGGGTTTTGGCGGACTTTTGGGTAAGTGTCTCACTACTTAGCTCAATACATCTCCTCAATTGGTTAAGTCTTTTATTGAACTAATGAACGGATACATCTGTGTGCCGTATGCAGAGTTTTTTCAAGGCTGAAGATGGTCTAGAGAACGTGGCGGATCAGACGGCACACAGAGCCTGTCAGAAGTACGTCGGCGACATGATTCACGAGGCACGACTCCAGGCCCACGTCGACTACTACAGTCCATCAAGAAACAACCCCTCAAAAGGCCGGCTCAAGAACGGTGGCGCCGACCAAGGAGCAAGACCTTCGGTAGGTGAATAATATTGAATCGTTTTGAGATTTAGGTGCCGGCGACATGATTCACTTGATGTTTCACTTGATGATGTGTAGGTGCCGCCCGCGTTGTGCATGACGCATAGACCGACATGGGCGATGATCGTGGACAGGTACCTTGACCCGGCGTACCTCGAAAAGCAACAGCTCGGCAAGCGAAAGCGGGCACTGAAGACCGCTCCAACTCACCACCAAGGCAGCCGCAACCTCCCCGCATTCAAGCGAGCACTTGTGAGTGATGTCAATTATCTATTGTAATCCTCAATTTTGTGTCTCTTATCATCTTTCCGTCTTTCTCGCGGGAGAAGGCACACCCGAGCGTCCCGTGTCGAGTTAGGGGCATGGGCGGTCCCACATGGGCCCGTGAAATCTGGTGTCATCTTCAACCCGGATGCCCCTCCCCAGGGCTTACTCGACCCGGCCGTCCACGCTAAAAGTCGAGACTACACGGAGGCGGTTAGGTCCCTCCGTGGCCCGGATTACAATCGAGCACCGAGCCCCTTGAGACAGAGGGTGATCGTGAGGTGGGGGCAAGGCGAGGAAGCACGGTCGGTTGTGGATTGCGACGGCGCCGACTCCTCGAGTTCTGCACCCTCTCTCTCCGACGTGAGGGCACGGAGCACGGCCGAAGCCTTCCCATACGTGCGGCCTACTCCAACACCGCCGCGGGTCGACGAACTTCGTGTAATTCCGTTTCACTCGTCGTACATTGAACTTGACAAACATTGATCGATTTGCAATACCTTGTAATATGTGATTGAAACACTACAGGCCGAGCTGACAGAAACAAAGGAGACGACCGCACACCTGACCGCTCAGCTGGAGGCCACTCAGAAGCAAATGGCGGACATGTATCAGATCTTGCAAAGCCTCGGGCAAGCATCGGGTGTAGAAGTGCAGTTGCCAGCTCCAACTCCGGTTCGACTCTTCACTCCTGTGAGTATAAAAGTTTAATGCCTTTGTGCCGTTCGGATTGTTGGCCTTCGAGGCATTGCGATTGTCGGCCTTCGCGCCGTTGTGATTGTCGGCCTTCATGCCGTTGTTTCTTGCAGGTTGGAAACCTCCCCGCATGGGGAGGTGCTTTGCCGAAAATTTTCAATTTTTAGTAACACATGCAATTTCTTCTCTTTTGTGCAGCCTCCGTCGGCGGGTTCAAACAATCCTGCTATCGTGTCACCGACGGCTGATCCTGTCAATCCTTCACCGCAGTCCGGTCCGTCACGGGTGTAGTCTTCGCCGCCGTAGTAGGGATGTTGGACTTTGTGATGTTGGACTTTGTGATTTCAAACTTTGTGATGTTGAACTTGTCATAATGAACTTGTGCTGGTGAACTTTGGTGGATTTGTAATGGATTTTCGATGGATTTATGTGAAATTTGCGTGTGCTTGTGATATATAATGCATGTTGGTGATATAAGCGTGATGATTGATATGTGTATATATATATAATATATCATTACAAGGGAATAAAAAATATAAAAAAAAATTAACAATTCTCGGAAACTTTGCCGAGTGTTTTCTTACATAGCACTCGGTAAAATTTGTTTGGTTTTTTTTTTCCTGAAATTTACTTTGCCGAGTGCCATGCTCAAAAACACTCGGCAAAATAAATTTTTATTTTTTAAAATAGTTTTTGCCGAGTGTCTCGAGCAAAAAAACACTCGGCAAAGTTTACTATTATTTTTTAAAAAATACTCTTTGCCGAGTGTCTCAAACAAAAACACTCGGCAAAGGTTACTATTATTTTTTTTTAAATAATCTTTGCCGAAAGTGCCTTCTACATGACACTCGGCAAAGTTTTTTAAAAAAAAAAAAGAATTTTTTTGCCGAGTGTTTTATGGGCACTCGGCAAAATAACGGTTAACGGCAAGTGGGCGTAACGGCCGAAAATATTTTGCCGAGTGCCTTACATAGCACTCGGCAAAAAAAAAAGATATATTTTTGCCGAGTGCCCGTGAAAAAGCACTCGACAAAGTGTCTTTGCCGTGAAAAATGTTGCCGAGCAATCTTTGCCGAGTGCTGCACTCGGCAAACGCTTTGCCGAGTGCAAAGTGCTCTTTGCCGTGTGTAAAAACACTCGGCAAAGTAAATTTTTCCAGTAGTGTGCAATTGACTAATGTCGTCGACCTGAGTACCCCAAGTCCTCAACACAACTCGTCTGACAACTAAAAACAAACTAGTCCATTTTATCGCCTGATCTTCATTTGTTGCTGAATTCGGGAACACATCCCAACACGTACTGATACTAAATAACATATACACACTTTAAAATTTTGAAACAGTAGAGGCCCACATGTCACGAGATTTTTCTACGTACCAGTGGCAGCCCACATGCATGTCACGTGAAGCGTTCCAAAGATTCAAATTTAGAATGACTCGTACTCAAAACTATTTTCAAAAAGTATAGTTTGAAACCTAAAACCCACTGGCACCCTATTTTACCATTCAACTCATATTCACCTCAAATCCCCTTACATTTCCCTAAACCCCTTGCCAAAACACTTCGTGTTACTGAAGCACAGAGCAGCAGCGCACTCACCAACAGCACAGCACAAACTACAGGGGCAATAATCGCGCACCACCACCAGCAGCTCAATAACCGTGAGCATGTCGAGTTGCCACAGGACGAAGAATTCAAGTTTAGCTACTTATCACCATGTAAGAGGAACACGACAGGATCGAGCTGTGGTAATAGTCAGCACTCAAATAGAATGCTGCCCCTGCAAATAGATTGCAGCGAACATCACATCCAGAATATCATTATTTGGTATTAGTACAGCACAACTTCAAACTTGAACAATCTTATTCTGATGTTGGGACTGTGGCTTGAGCCAGAGAAGCTGAATGCCATGGCGTCTGCATAATGTCCGCCAAATTCTGCATCCCCATGTACTCCCGGAGCATCCAGACGTAGGAAAGGAACTCTCCACCAGTGCCAAGGCTCTTGGCGTGCAGGTAGCCGCTGCACCTACCGGCAGAGAAGCAGAGCATCTCCACCCACACACCACGGATCACTTTCCACATATTCTCCACCCCACCACCATCGCTATTGTTACCTATCTTCTCCATGAGCTCGTCTGCGAGCTCCCAAGCCTCGTGAACGAGACCCGGCCCTGCTTTCATGGTTAGGATCATTTTTCGCGCCAAGTATTGTGCATCCTCCTCCTTCCCAAGCGTTTCTTCGACTTGGCCGTATGCGATCCACAATATCCTAGACCTCGCACCGGGCATCAGCATCTCCGGGTTGGCGAGCAGCAGGTACACCATGTAGTTGGATATCTCCAAGCAACGGCGATTCTCTTTGCTGCCATCGTCGACATGGCTGAAGAAGCAGAAGTCCGTGGCAAGGTGCCACAAGATAATGCTCTCGTCGAAAGGCCTTCGTACGCTGGATGCGAGACGAGGGTACTCGTTGGCATTGCCATACCCCATTTTGTCGACTGTCCACTGGCCTCGGCTGCCACAGAATCTGCGGTACGCAGATGTGTCGTTCCCTATATGTTGTCTCCACTGGGTGCTGATGTGGTCGTGCACCAGCTCGGTGATGCCGCCGGGAGACGGCGGAGTCAGTGACCGGCTGTTGCGTGGCAGCGCAGCCATGGAGTACCAGAGCCGGCCGCATCGAAGCCAGGACGCGAGCATCCTGAGCTTCCGGTGCTTCCTGCCGTGGGCCACGAACCTGATGAGGTTGCACTGTGCAACCTTGTCCGGCCATGGTGGCTCGGACATCATGCGGCAGCGGGCCATGGTAATGGCCGAAATGCACTCCAGGGCAACGGTGCAGGACAGCAGGACGTAGGAGACCTTGAGGTCAGCGGCACCGTAGGCTCCTCCGCCATGGCTGTTGTTGAAGAGACGGATGGCCACGATGGTGAGCAGGACGAGCACGGCCCGGAGCACCGCGCCCGGGTAACCTTTGTAGTTGGTGTAGAGACGATTGAACGCCTTGGAGAGGCTGGACTTTACTCGACGATGAGCTTTGTTCCTCTTCTTTGACATGTAGCTGAGGTTAGCCAGCCGGACACGGAGTGGGTAAAGGATGTCGACAAAGAGACGGTAGGGGTTATCTTTCACTTTGTGGTCATCGTCAGGCACAAGTTTCTTGTTGGCAGCATCACTATCATTATTAGCATATGCCAATGCAGCTTTCTCCATGAATTCTTTGAGAGAAATATCCTTCTCCAACTTCGTCATGTCGTCGTCGTCGTTCTCGTCATTGAGTTTGTAGGCTCTTGATCCAACATTAGCAGCCATGCTGCCGATGCTAGCCCTCCATAGAGCGAATGGCTTCTCTAGGCATTTGAGAGTCCCCGAGATGAAGAGCAAGATCGCTGCATGCAACAAGCTCTTGTCCCCTCTTGGCCATGATTTGCAGAAGACGTAGATGGCAACGACGATCTGTGACGACAACAACCAGATAAATGTTTGTGTGTGGATAATTGTAGATGAGGGCAACATGGCATACATATTACAGCAAAAATTGTGAGGATACCTGAGACGCAGCTATTAAGAAGTGCCGCTGCCATAGCTCACTATCCTGGATGCTGTAGGCGGTGATGCCGTCTTGCCCTCCCAGGTGCAGCAGGAGGATGGGCGCCCACAGAGCCTCCAGGCTTGGCTGTTGCTTGTAGCGGCGGTTGAAGAGGGTGGCTAGGGCATAGATGGCCAGGGCGTCGCTGCTCTGGTAGGTCGCCCATGTCAGGAACCTGAACCAAGGCTGTGTAAGGCGCCTGCGCAGGGCAGCAGAGACCATGAGCACACACTGGAGGAGAAGGCTTCCGAGGACCAGCAGGCGTAGCTGCCATGCTTCCCACCACTGCTCTGCCTCTTGGAAACCCATGGATACAGGCCGGCTTTACTCAGAACTCACAAGCTAGGCATAGATGCCTTGTGTTGCTTCTGATCAAAGGTTTATATATAGCAAGACTAGCTCAAGTCAAGAAATCTAATGCAGTCATGCAGATCAACATGACCTGGTGTCGATAACCACGTGCCGAGAGCCGCTCAAGTCAGACAGCGCAGCATATAATTAACTATGACATGAGAATTACCAAAGTTGTAGTGGGTGACCTGAAGTCGAATATTGGTTTTAAATTCACATAGTTTTTATATTACAAATTTTAAAATCTCCAAACAATATCCGAGGAGACACATCCTATATATGAATGTTGTAGTGCTTGACAAGATTTTAAACTTTATAGTTGAAGCTTTTTCATTTGATTTCATTTAGTAGTCAAAATATCCAATGTAAATATAGCAATCTATGTATTATCACAAATGAATGTGTGGTGTAGTTGTAGAGTTGTTATGGGTTTTTTATTGACAACGAAGGTGCAATGATTGAGCTGTGAGTTAGCATATTAACAGAGGCAAACATCTTAAGGTCTCTGTCTCTGCTTGTCTCCGAAAATACTTCGTATATGCAAATACATCATATCCAAGGCAACCCTCAAAACTAGAACTTTTTGTAGTATTGGTGACGACACTACTCTCGTTGTGTCTTGGTGTATTTTAGGACTTGTTGTGTCTGTGACGAGACTAAAGAGTTGGTGGTGGTTCGCTATCTCCCTATAAGAATGCACTCGTTAATAGGTGCGCTTAGGCCAGCCGGTACAGAGAATTATGTGAGCCAAACACAAGTATTCTTAAGAGAGACTATATATGCATGCATGGTCATTACTTTATCCGGCAGGCCAATAATGCACACTATAGCCGGCCGGCTTCTGACTTTGGCGGCCTTCGTCAGACATCCCAACGGGATTTGTGTTAGAGTGCAGTCTCATCTCGATAATGAACTGATTGTACTCTTCCCCCACACCACTGTGGCCAAAATTTCATTTTATCCCATGATTTTCCAGTACAGTGTGTGGCAAGCTAATTCTTGTATATTTTTAATTAATTAGCTTTACAAACCTTTAAGATGTTTTACTACTTTTTTGAACAAACTTGTGTAACTTTCATAAAGCTTATAGATGCACTATCAAAGTATGGTATTTTGATTATTTTCTTTATCAAAACTAGAGAACTTTGAATGAGACCTTGCATTATGTTAGGATGAACATGCTGCTGCCCTTTTCTTTAACCAGGAGTAATACAAAAGCGAACAACGATTATAGTAAGCTAGGTAATAACTCCATGTTTCTCATCTATACGACTTCAACTAAACTCCAGAGAGGTGACACCAATCCAGCTCAGCATTTTGTCGAAGCGTGAGTTGGTTCTACTAGTTCACGCTTGTTTGGTCAAATCGCCTAGTTTTAGACTTTGTATATAATATGTACTTCAATTTTAGGCAAACCTCCAAAACAAACACTTCTATATTGTATTGGTGGCAACACTTTCCCGTGTTGTTACAAGAACTGCCAAACTATAAAGAATTGTTGGTGGTTCACCATCTATCTAAGCTTGTGTCATGATCTATATATATAATATTTCATTGCGCCTGCAGTTGGCTTGTTGATAGGCATGGTTAGTTTAGCTTCAGCGTTGGTGTTTTTGCATTGATTTTTGTTAGTTACACTTTCTGATTGGAATTGGGGATAGAGATTCTGAAGAACAGAAGGGGAATTGGGAATCGGGGGAAGACCGGATTACATTGGGATTCTGTTTTGTTCTTTCTTGTTCCACACTGTCTTCTCTCGTCTCGCTTAATTACTACTGAGCATCTTCAAGAGTTTGCCAAAATTCACTTTGTAAATCTTGTGATTTGACAACTCTCGAAAATATATGGCAAGTGAAAAAATAGCCTGTCTCCAATAGTTTGGCATAATTCACATGTCAAACACAGATCAAACTTACATCAGGAACCTTGAGACAGAAACAAATTTATGTTTATAGCCTTCCACCTCTTGAAAACTTACATCACGAATCCTGAAGCAGAAATAAAATTGTTTTTTCACCCTTCCACCTCTTCCATTATGGTCAGATGCCCGCGCGGAGTCAAGCGCGCATATATGCGCGTGCGGAGGCTATTTTTTCCAACTTGGGATAAATGGCAGCCTGAGATGGAGAACTGTTTTTTTTAGATAAAGGATAATCAAATATCCGGCCTCTACACCCGAGGGTGTACACAGCCATTTATTACAACGTCGAGAAATAAATCGCGGATCGTGAAAAGAGAGAAAGCCAGAGTCTTATATATAGACCAGGAAACCAAAGCAAACGAAATAATTGCTTCCACCCTCTATTGGAAATTACGAGAGGGCGTCCTTGGCTTGCTCGTCACGGTGCAGCCGAAGACGTAGTCGACGGAGCTCCCATGGAATGGATCGCTGCCGCTGTGCACGATCAGGCATCCGACGGTGGTGGACATGATGGGAATCATGATCTCCTCGCCCTCGCGCTCCCCACCGCCTTCATCAAACCATCGTCGATAAAGACGAAGGTTCCGTGCCAACAGGGTGATGGAAGAGGAACGAAGAGGACGCCTCCAAGGGGGAGCGGCGTCGGCAAACGTCGCCGTCCGGGCTTTCGCCCTAGCCTCAACCAACACACCTGCTCAGGGACACGACCTCGTCGATCGCGGCGTGCCCCAACGGCCCGTGGCAGCCAGCAGCCGGCGTGGCCCTGTCCGCAGTCGTAGGATGGACTGCACTTGGAGAAGGTTTTTTCTGTTTTTACCAAAACACTAAAAATGGCAATCTAAGATGGGGAACTGTTAGAGATGCTCTGGATACTCTTACTACCATTCGAACCCAGCTTACCGTCCACTCGGAATGGCCTGACGACGTGGACCGGTGGATCTTGTTCAGCCGCGCGTCTCTTGCCGTATCAGCTACAGGAGCACGAATGTTGGTTGGAGCTTCATCATTATTAATTCAATTCAGAGTGGCTTAAGGGTTAATAGCGGTGAAAATTTATAGACGTCTTCTATGAAAAATATGGAAAAACAAAAGGAGACAAGAAGAAAATAAAATGGAGAAAAAAATATCCATTCTCTGTGACCAGTGTTGTGTGCAGAAGTAAGGAAAAACCTAGAAGAAAAATGTCTCCACGCATATGTGGAGTCCAGTTCATCCTTAATTTTCCCATCAGGCATGGTTGTCGCCGGTGACCACAGTTGGTGGCTGTGCAGCACCGATGTCTCCATTCTCTGTCATCTGCATCGTCTGCGCCAAGGTGTTCATCCCCATGTAGGCCCGGAGAAGGCAGACGTAGGAGAGGTACTCCCCGGTGGCCAAGCTCTTGGCGTGCAGATAGCCTCGGCACCGGCTGGCCGAGAAGCAGAGCATCTCCACCCACACCCCTTGGATCACCTTCCATGTCTTCTCCTCTTCCTCCTCCGTGAGCGCTTTCGCAAGTGCCCAAGCGTCCTGCACGAGACTTGTACTTGGCAGCGCACCGATGCCAGCGTCTTTGGTCATTTTCACCTTCTGGATGAGCTTCCGCGCCATCTCTTGGTCGCCTCCAGGTGGCAGTGGCACCAAGTCGTCGTCTTCATCGCCGTCGACGATGGTCTCCCTGACCTGAGAGTAGGCAACCGTGAAGATCCGGCGGCTAGCTCCGGGCATCAGCATTTCCGGGTTGACGAGCAGCAGGTACGCCATGTAATTGGAGATGGCCCTACACCGGCGCTTCTCGTTCTCCCAGCGGCCATCGCCGACGCTGTGGAAGAAGCACATGTCCGTGGCGAGGTGCCAGACCATGACGCTCTCGTCGAATGGCCTCTCCACGCTTGATGACAACTCGAGGCTGCCGTGACACGCTTCCTTGTCCAGTGTCCACTGGCCACGGCTGTCGCTGAACCTGCGGTAGGTGTCCGGGTCCTTTATGTAGCTGTATCCCTTGGACGACGTGTCGCCATCGCCGTCGCCATTGCCGTCCGGCGGTATCTTCCATTGGTCAGCGATGTGGGCGTAGATCAGGTCGCTGATGGAAGACGACGATGGTGGCGTCGTCCTGCTCGGCGCAGTGCACCAGACCCAGTCGAGGTAGGCCTGGCAACCCAGGAGGGAGACGAGCCTCCTGAAAAACCTGCGCCCGTGCGCCTCCTTGTAGACAAGGTAGCCGATGAGGTTGCACTGGGCAACCTCCTCGGGCCATGGCGGCTCGGCCATCATCTGGAAGCAGGCCATGGTGACTGCCGAGAAGACCTCGAGGCCGGCGGTGCAGCACAGCAGGACGTACGTGACCTTGAGGTCGGCAGTGGCGGCGTAGGCAGCTCTACTGCGACTGACGATGACCAAGACCACGGACGACGCTAGCAGCAGCACGAGCATGGCCCGTACCAGAGCTCCGAGGTAACCCTTGTAGCCGGCGGTGTAGAGACGGTCGAACGTCCGGGAGAGCCCCGAGCGCACGAAAAGATGAGCTCCCTGGTGTCCCTTGTGCCACACGTGTCTCAGGAGGGCGAGGCGGACGGAGTACGGGTAGGGGAGGTCGACGAAGAGGTGGTGCGGCGGCGGCAGATGGTGTATCACTTTCGATAATCGCGCTTGGTCGTCGTCGTCGATGCCGATCTCCTCCTGCTTGGACGCGTATACCAGTGATGCTTCGTGCACGAATTCTTCGATGCTGCTGCAGGTGCTGGTGTCTTGTTGTGTGGAGATCATGGCGCCCACGGCGGCAGCCGTGCTGGTGATGCTGGACTTGCTGAGAGCCCATGGCTTCTGCAAGCACTTGAGGATCCCAGGGAAGAAGAGCAGGATTGCCGCTGCCAGCACACGCCCGTCCCCGCCCTGTGGCCACGATTTGCGGAACACATAGACGGCGATGGCAACCTGCGCAGAGAAGCTCCGTCGATATTAAGAAGTTCTGTAATAACAACCTGTGACGGCGACCAAGACGACGATGAGCTTACCTGGGACGCCGCAATAAACAAGTGCCGCTGCCACAGCTCGTTGTCCTGGATGCTGTAGGCGGTGAAGCCGTCCTGCCCGCCCAGGTGAAACAGGAGGACGGGAGCCCACAGCGCCTCCAGCTCGGCGCTGCCGTGCGGTGACGGCGACGACACTCCTGCTGAGTGCTGCTTCTTGTGGCGGGTGAAGAGCGTGGCCAGCGCGTAGATGGCCAGGGCGTCGCTGCCCATGTAGGCTGCCCAGGTCAGTAGCCTGAACCATGGAGGGTTGCGGCACCTGCGCAGTGCCGCGGCGACCAGGAGGAAGAACTGGAGGGAGAGGCTGCCGAGGGCGAGGACACGCAGCTGCCACCGCTCCCACCACAGCTCCGCCTCTGCCAAACCCATCCTGCTGCTACGCTGAGACAGACTGGCTGGCTCGAATCAACCCTACTAACAGATATATCTTCGATGGTGCTCCATCCATACATCTTCTTGAATAAACAGCTAGTGCCGCACCATTCCAAATTAAGTTTTAACCTGCATGCATGGAGCATTAAATGTAAGTAAAAAAATAACTAATTACACAGTTTAGTTGTACATCATGAGACGAATCTTATGAGTCTAGTTGGTCCACGATTGGACAATATTTGCCACATACAAACGAAACGTGCTACAGTTGTAAAGTTGAAATTTTTTCACAATCTAAACGAGGCCTTAGCCAACTTTATATAAAATAGCATTAATAATTATGGCATAAAATTAGTTCTGTTATAGAGAAGATTTTTAAAGCCTAATATTTTTTATTTTTAGATGAGGATAAGCCATCCACCTCTGACCAAGAATAATTTTTTGTTAGACAAGACTCAGACTCGGAACCTACTACTCAACAGAAACACCTTAACATTAACAGTAACAGCTTGTTACCGCTACACTACACACTCGTTAAGTATATATAGATAGCATTATGTCTTTTTATTATTTAAATGTTATGTAATCCTGTATTTAATATTTTATCTACAAAATAAACTCAAATGAACAAAGTTTCAACTCTAAACAATTAAACTAAATTTTTTTAGTACTACAACTTTAGTTTGAATGAAAGATGAAGGAAGAGCTCCACTGTCACACGTACGCCACTAGCCCAATCCACCTCTCCGCTGCGTGTGTTACATCCACCGACAGTTCTATGTATCTTTTTTAACACTACAAAGGGCGGATAGTCAAATACGTTTTCAAAAATTTTTTCTCGCTTCTTAGGAGTCTCAAGATGAGTCACGTCCTGTTCTTAATGCTTCTTGATGGGAATCGACTTAATTCACTGGACTTCATCTCTTAACCAGCTACATGCCTACATCTCTGAACATGGCCGATCCATGCCAAATTATATCTTAGTTGACTTCAGCTAGTCTTTGCATGCAAAGCGCTAGTATAAATAAACAGGACCCTTATCTACCTTACCGCCATATACATAATTCGATAATATATAGCTGGCATGCCTCTAGATTACTGATCCTAGTTAATTATGGTTGCTGTGTTGTCTGACATCACTGTTATTTAATAACTGCATGAACATGATTATCGATGCCAAATCATCATGTATGCATTAGTTTTCTTGACTTCAACTGACTTCAACTAATAATCGAGTCAAAACAATAGTAGCCGTGCCATGTTTATGTCATGGCCATATGCACTTAAAAAACATTGAATAAAATCAGTGAAACAAACTGGTTCAAAAATCGAGGACATTGATGTACTCTGTCTATCCAATGTACAACGTATCAAATAATTTATCACGAATATATAGGAAGAAAGCTAGAAAGTACAAAAACAAATTATTGTCTGAGAGTTGGTATGAAGACCAAGCAATGCATGGGCATATTCCTAGTAATTATAATTATATAATGTTTGACCGAATTGCAGTGGATCTAACTTGCACTGTGGCTAAACCTTTGTTCGGAAGCCACATGCATCAGTGGGAGATGCGCTGCTTTTATAGTACAAAATGAAGTTTTCGGTCCATGTCCCAAAAGAACAAAAAAAACGAGGCATGTGAACTACTCCATTTGTCCCTAAAATCTTCAGCTCCTAGAATCTATGTCAGTCAAACTTTTTTAAGTATAACCAATTTTATAGAAAAAGCATTAGTATCTATGACATAAAATAAATATCTTATAAAAATATATTATATAATAAATCTAATGGTACTAATTTGATACCATAAATCTTAGCGTTTTTTTCCTAGAAGTTTAGTCAAAGTTTTAAAATTTTAATTTAGAACAATTCTAGAAGTTACAGTTTTTAGGGTTAGAGGGAGTAAGTGATTAGGCAGTCCTAGTGGGCTACATCAACACTATGTCTATAGCATTAAATAGGATTGACACCTAAAATAATGGATGATATGGCTTTAGTTTTAATGAGGCATGAGTACAAAATTAGTTGAAACGAGGTCACATTAACCGCAACCTTTTAAAATGGGCCTCGGAGGCGGTTGGGCCACCGGCCCGCCTCAGTTAATCAGGCCCGGCTGAAGCTATTAACAGAGACGGTTAGCTGCCCGCCTTGATTAAGTTTTCTGTAGTAGTGGAGACTAGTTTCTAGATTGAAATCAAGATATCAGAATCTACAAGAAACCCATTGTGTTACGCGTTGATGTTTCTAGTGCACTTCACTTACTCATCTCTATTGAAGACAAAATATACAAAAATAAATACAGTCTTTAGATTCTGATAGTACTTCAAACTTGCATTAAGGTGATAGGTAAGTAAGTATAAATGTCATCATGTGACATGGCTCCTTAAGGCTCTATAAATAGTTTCTATGTTTTGGAGGAATCCTGGCAATAATTATTAGGGGAATTTTGCCACAAAGACACACTGCAAGTGACCACTCTTTGCTGCTGGACACTGAAAAAGTTGAGATTTGCTTAAATACACTCTATTTACTGATAAATTGGTTGGTGGACATTGTGCCCAACAAAATACTTTTATAAAATAGATATAAAATCATACAAGTGCCTCAAAATTATACCATAAAATCCGTTAGTCTCTACATGATGAGAACTATATAATAAAATATTGTTTTGCACTAAAAATAATTATGTTGCCTCTCTTCATAAGGACAAATCGTCTCATCAACTAGGGAGTAGTAAGAGAGGTTGCATCGGTTAACATCTTTTGAAGGGCTTCCTTCCCTAGGTCAGCGGGAGCACCGTCGTCGTCTCTCCTGTTCGCATGACATCATCATCACGCGCTGTGACGTGTTAAAGGCCTTAACTAATCCGAGCATCTCGGCACATGCAAATGAACGAACGTGCAAGTGAACGTTGGTGTGTGCATGCAAAAATCTATACAATATTACTTGACTGATGGCCATGCCAAGTGCTATATATATAGCAGTGGCGCGCGGCCATTCTTGCCGAACGGGGTGAACTATCTAGCAGCAGTTGCATATACACATATAGGCCTGGCTGCCTAGCTACACATATAAGGAAATAAAAGATCATGAATACTCCAATGCCAAAGAGCACAGATGCCAGCACCGGTACCGCCAGCACATCCTCCAAGAACCTGCTGGAGCGGCTTCCGGCAGGTGCGGTGCTGGCGTTCCAGGCGCTGGCGGCGACCTTCACAAACCAGGGCCACTGCTACCCTTCCAACTGGTGGCTCACCGTGGGGCTGGTCACCATCCTCAGCGTCGCCTGCATCTTCTGCTCCTTCACGGACAGCATCGAACACAAGGGCAAGGTCTACTACGGCGTGGCAATGCCTCGGCGCCTCAACATCTTCAACATGCATAAGAGGGAGGAGGAAGCTGAGTTCAGAGATCTCAAGCCCAAGCTCAAGAAGCTTGGCCTCAAGATCGACGACTGGGTTCACGCGTTGCTGTCCCTGGTCGTGTTCCTCACCATCGCCGGCAGCGACGTGGGGCTCCAGAAATGCTTCTTCCGAGAGGCTAATGCTGACACCCAGCAGCTGCTCAAGAACCTGCCGCTGGGGATGGCGGTCATGTCTACCTTCTTGTTCAATATCTTCCCGACCACAAGGAAGGGCATCAGATTCGACAACAGCAATGCATTGGGCCAAAAAAACAACAAGGTAGTAGCTGATGAGGAGACTGGTGGGACACCTCGTTCTTCACAATCACAACAAGACAAGAAGGAAGTTGATGAGGCTGCTGGGGCAGCTGGGGAGACAAAGCAGGCTGCGGACAGGGCGGCTATGTCCTCGGCCAACCTGATGCAGCTTCTGCCGACGGGCCCGGTCCTGGCGTTCCAGACGTTGGCCGCCAGCTTCACCAACCAGGGCAAATGCTTGCATTCCAACTGGTGGCTCACCGTGGGGCTCGTCACCTTCCTTGGCGCCACCTGCATCTTCTCATGCTTCACCGACTGTATTCCGGACAAGGACGGCAAGGTCCGCAATGGCGTAGCTCTGCACGGCCGCCTCCACATCATCGGCATGTCCATCAAGGAGCAGCGGGACAGGTTCGACCGTACAGAGCTCAAGAAGCGGCGCCTCAAGACCGTGGATTGCATTCACGCCTTCTTCTCCGCGGTCGTCTTCCTCACCATCGCCGGCAGCGACGTTGGGCTGCAGGACTGTTTCTTCCCAAATGCCAAAGATAACGCCAAGCAGCTGCTCAAAAACCTGCCGCTGGGGATGGCCGTCATGTCCAGCTTCGTGTTCATGGTCTTCCCCACCACCAGAAACAGTATGTGCTTTGATGACAGCGACAACACACCCAAAAAACAGGATGAAAGCGGCAACAAACAAGAAAAGCCTGCAGCAACCTGAACAACAATATTGTGCTGTACTAATAGTAAATTCATTTGCATTCGGCCATTCCTACTTTCGATTATATATATAGATCATTAACTATTAATTGTGCATTTCAGGAGTCATGACGTGCTTTTTTCCTTTTTGTTTTACGTCTGTTATAATGCATGCTGTACATGATCCATGGGCCATTCACATTAACTCCCTCAATTCATTTATCGGAGTCATTTTAGGGTCATACACAATGATCAAGAAGAGGTGACACATACAGACACTTGCATTAATTCCACTAGTGAGAGGAGCCGCATGCAGATGGTTGTATTAATTAGGCCAATGAGAGAAGCTGCATGCGCCTGGAAAGATGTGAAAACTGTGGTCCCTAGCTTAGATGACTCCGACTCTTGGAGAAATATTTTTTGGTAAGATGACTCCGATAAATGAATGGAGGGAGTATTAATTAATTGTCAGATCTTGCTAGTTTCAGTCAAAATAACATTTGGTCGTCATGAATCTCCGCAATGCAAGAAACAACTTTCATAACTGTTGACACTTTCGAAAATGTTCAGATCTTGTAAAATTGTCAAAAGTGAAAACGGACTTCACCATTGCGTTCCTCTCATCGAGATAGTCAAAAAAACATATATGGAACGTTCAATTTGGGATCCGGATGCAAGAGTTGTGCACCCTGGAAGATTGCACGAAGTACTACCGGTACTACCGATCCGTGAAGATCAAGACTACTTGGTGGTCGATCTTTGTTGCGCAAAAATAAACTATCGGTACTACCGGTCCGAGACCGGTACTACCGGTGGGTGACGGAGATTGGTGTAGTTTGGCGCAAAAATAAATTACCGGTACTACCGGTCTTCCACCTGTACTACCGCTGGAGACCGGTACTACCGGTGGAGCCTGACCGGTACCACCGGTAGTGCCCGTTCCGAATCTAACTTTCAGATCCTGAACCGATTTGTTCCTAAATTGGTTTTGTGTAATATTTAGATGTGGGAAACTTGGAGATTGGGCCTTGAAGATGTTTCCTACTGGGATAAGACCACCCCCTCCTATATAAATAAGGAGATCATGGCCGATTGAGACCCCATCATCCAATTGTCAAAAACACATCTACAAACGTAGGTTTTCGGCGGTTTCACCTCTACTATACTGTTCATCCCTTGATCCAGGCGACCAAGGATCGCACCCTAGGCTTGCCAGCCAACCTAGGGCAACCCAGCGACATCCTTGCCCTGACGGGGTCCCTCCTGGGCGAGAGCTTCACCAGTCATTTGCTAGTTTGCCTGAAAACTAGCCGTTCTTCGTCAAGTAAGCGTGATTGGTTATCTTTTGGCAGTTTGCTCGTAAACCTCTCCGTCCTTCACTGCGTAAGGGTGATTATCTTGCTGCGTTCTTCGGCTCGTGGCAACCCAGGCGTCCAAAGCCCTCGTGGTGTGTTGGCCCAGACCACATTCGTTGTCGACACACTTTTTGGCAACTCCGCTGGGGACGAAGGTAGCTTCGGCTCTATAATTTTGCAGCCGAATCTCTTTGCCCTAGCCTTAATCTTCACTGATTTATCTTCTTGTGCTCGCCATTACCGTTCAATCCGGCCCAAAAAGGTCGATTGCATCTGGTTTTGACCCCTTGTGATCTTGTTTGCTATTTTGCAACAAGTTGCACTTGTTTTTTAAAATTTCAACAAGGTGGTCAATCTTTAAATCATGGAATACCAAGGCGTTGCATCACAGAACTACTACAATCACCCTAAGGTACAGCTTGCAAATGCATCTGATGATTTTTATAATTATTTTGCAAGTGATATAAAACGCCATGTTGGTGTTGTTAGTTATAATGATACTAGATATGTTGCATTGGCTAATTCTTCTAATTATGCATATCATGATCAAGAGCCGATGCTTGCTGAAAATTATTTTAGTTTTGATTCTTCTAGCAACATTCAACATGTAAATCATCCATTTTCATCGGCTGTAAAGTTCACAATATGTGGTTCCACTACAAGACAAGCCGATGGATGAGAGAATTGGCTATGACAATGTTAATTATTTAGTCAATTGCTCTCAAAATTCAGCACCTTATGCCAATGCTCCTTTTTATAATTCGGCTTCATATGACTCTAGCCGAATCAATAAAAATTCAGTAGGGTGTGTTAATAGTAGTTCTCACAATTCGGCTTCAATGTTGTCAATAACTCAAGCCGAATTAATGAGAACTCAGTAAAAAGTGAGAAAGTCATTGCTTGTGATTCGGCTTCATATGCTACTTGTAGCTCTAGCTGAATTGAAGAAGATTTAGCTCATACTAGAAATTCATATGGCTCCGCTAAATGGAAGGTGCCCACGTATCATAGACCATACTCATTATGCTATGATTACTTGGAATCTCCTAGTGGTTGGCGGGTACCTGATTTTAGAAAATTTAGTGGTGAAGATGATAATATTGCTGTTGGACACATTTCTACGTATCTCTTACAACTAGCTTTTGCTAGTGCTGGTAAAGAAGACTATATGAAAATTCGATATTTTTCTTTATCTCTCACTGGCATTGCTTTTACATGGTTTACATCTTTACCCAAACATAGAGTTTATTCATGGTCTCAATTAGAAGTGTTATTCTATGAACATTTTGGTATGTTTGAAAGCAAAAGGCCGATTACAATTGAGCCATCGGCCAAAAAATGGATTACTAGTGGGCAATCAAGAAGCAAGTCTTGCTACAGAAAAGCATGAAAAGCGTCAGAAATTAGCTAGACTTGACTTTTCAGGAGCTAAAAGGGTTGTGTACTTTTCTAGTGATTATCGCATCATTGATGAAGATCAAACCCCTACAAGCAAGAAGGAAGCACTGCCTGCCTGCTCAAAGTCGGCTAAGTCGACTACTCAGTCGTCTAAGCCGACTACCTCTGCAGCCTGTTCTAAATCGGCTAAGCCGCCTCCTCAGTCGGCCAGGCCGATTGTCTCTGGTGCTTGCCTCAAGTCGGCTAGGCCGACTCCGAAGTCAGCTAAGCCGACTCCGCCTACTGCTAGTGCCCAAGTCGGCCTAGCCGACTTCAAGTCGGCTAAGCTGACTTCTTTGGTTTCTGCAGCCGTCGATGCATCTTTGGATGATTCGCACCGGTTGTTGATCGTTCTTTGGAGTTAAAGAGCAACATTATGCAAATCAAGGACATACCCTTCTCCAAAATGATCAACAAGGTACAAAATACAAATATTTTGTTTAAATTCTAATCCGGTCGTACTATTTCAGTTTCTGCATCTATTAGAGATATCCTTATAAATAGTTGTAAAAGACCGATTAGGAATAGCATTATATTTGTTGAAGATAAGGTAAATTCAGATTCTATCGGTCAACGGATTATGCCATATGGTGAGGCCGATGGTACTGGTTTATTCAAATTAAAGCTTTCCAAAAGCGATTTGCAAAGGTGCGGCCGAATGGATTGATGTTAAATCGATCCCTTCGTTTGCACGGCTTTAAAACCGACTCCACAAAAAGAATCGCTTAAAGAAATCAAAATACGCCTTTGACTTTATCTTTTGTGATCATGTGTTTGATATCTTACTTAAGAATAATTTTATTAGAATCATTGGTCACAATGCTTTGCCATCGTTCAAAAATTAGAAGAGCTTACATATTGCAAGTGGCATAATTCCTATGATCATAATACTTGCAATTGCAATATGTTTCATCGTGGTGATCCAATCGGCCATTGATAAAGGTCGATTGAGATTTTTTGAAGCTCAACAAATGGACCGATTGGATTCAATCGGTCTTGATGGCAAACATGTTTCGAATCGGCTTACATTAGCCGATTCACATGAAGCTCAAAGCTCAAGTGCCCATGAGAGAGATGTAGAGTCCTCAAGTGAAGACAAGGTTGCTGTCCAAGAAGTGCAAATTGAATAT
Organism: Chrysopogon serrulatus; assembly: GCA_015844335.1. Classification (NCBI taxonomy): domain Eukaryota; kingdom Viridiplantae; phylum Streptophyta; class Magnoliopsida; order Poales; family Poaceae; genus Chrysopogon; species Chrysopogon serrulatus. Next base: position 831,089 of record JADLZL010003084.1, on the reverse strand, counting down.
GTTTCAGAGGATAGCAATGTCGCTACAATTTCAAAAGACACTGAGGGACAGGTGGAATCTCTCCAGCTAGAGCAAAAGTCGATTGATCCCGTTGAGCAAGGAGAATCGGCTGAGAATCCTTCTTTAGGACATATCTATCATGATGGAAAAAAGAAGAAGGATGATCATAATGCTAATGGAGGCAATGCTCATGACAAGCAAAAAGATAGAAGACCAAAGCTTAGCTTCGAAGAGCTTCTATCTAAATATGAGAAGATAGGTGAAGCGAATATCGCCAATCGGTCGAAGAAGGTCCAACCAACAAGATGGCCTCCTAAGAACAAATCTCAAGGACGGAATTGGCAAGGGAATAGATCTCACGCAACAGCAATATATTTTTCTTTTGAGCAGCCAATTCCCATATCTTATGGATCACAGCCCGTATACTTTCATCCTTATTCATCTTGGGGCTGGTTTGATGAAAAGGCATATGTTTTATCATATTTTAGACCACAATATGTAGAGTATGCAGCTCCAGGATATTCAGAGAAACCATCATCTTATAATGACCGTTTTGATTAAAATCGGTTTGGAGCTCAATCGAAGAAGAAAGTGGTAAAGCAGGTTTACCGTGTGAAATATGATGGCCGAAAGAAGAAAAGTTCAGATCTGAATACAACTATTGAAAAGCCGATTACATTGCTGAAAAATCTGGCTATTGATGGTAAAAAAGTGGAAAAATCATCTATTGATATTCTAGGTGCCAAATCTGAACAAAAGAAGATGAAAGTGCCTAAAAACAAGAAAAAATTTCCGCTGTCCAAAACTGAAATAAAACCGAGATGCTCAACCGGTTTACCAAAGTGGCAAGAAAAGAAGTTGCAAAAGTTTAGTGTAGAGAGGCTGAAAGAAAGAGGCTTAGCATGGGTTCCTAAAGAGAGTGGTCAAGCTCATAAGGATGATGCTCAAGCAAGAAATGCAATGAAGGCTAAAGAGCGAAGAAGGTCCAAGAAACAGTTGCCAAGTTGGAAGTTTGCACCGGATCATCAAAATCATTGGTCATGGCACCATCTATATTCTCTACCTATGCTTATTGGAATTCATCCCATGGTATGTATGGTCAATCCTCAACTCCTTATTTTAATCCTTGGCATAGATCTTTATGTTCTGGAGGGTTGCCTAATTGTTATGCCTATCAATGAGCAAGAGCCAAAATATCCTATTTTCTCTATGCATATTCATGTGGGTGAATTCATATGGCCGATGAGTGCTTATAACCATCGTGCCATTAGAAAACATCAGCTGTATGCCCAAACTGGCTGAGCTGACTCAACAGCCAGCTGAACCGAGTCACCTGTCGGCTGAGCCGACTCTCAGGTCGGCTGAGCCGACTTAACTTTGTCATTGCTGCCTTGGTCGACCTCAAGTCGGCTAAGCCGACTCTAGAGTCGGCTAGGCCGACTTTCTCAGGTCCAGGGTGCCTCTGGGGTGTCTCTAATTGATTTAACCTCTATATTATTGCCAATATTGATATTGGGGAAGATTTCTAAAAAAACAAGATTACTTTACACCTTAGAGGGCTATTTTCTAAAAGCCAGATTATCTAGACAGATTCATCGACCTATGTCATGGCCGTGCCTCCTTTGCTTGGGGGGCATGATGATATGATATGCTTATCAGGAAGACCATGTTGTTTTTGAGACAATAGATGAGGCTTTGCTCTTATGTCTCTAGAGTCGATCGATGATCGGCTCCATATCATCATGTAGTGTGAATTCTGTTTGGATAAAGGACATGACTTAGAAGCCGATTATAAATTCAGTTAATCAAGCTTCTCAAGGATTCTCTATCAATGCCACATGTTCTTCGTGCATCTAGGACTGGAGCTCTAGTCACATTATATATTATTGCCGAAGAGGGTACATCGATGTTGCTTTGATTCAAGAAGATAAAAGAAAAGGTGTATTATAAATATTGATTAATGTCTTCTTGATCACAAAACGAGGTATGCCCATATTCTGAAAAAATACATATGCTTGTCACTGTACTTTGCTTATGCTAAGATTATCCTTTGCCAAGTACATGTGTCGTTGCATGCCAAGCCGATGTGTGCATGTTATATCGGCCAATCCTCATTGTTAGGATGGGCAAGTGGGCATACACTTTATCTGAATATGACTTGACTTTCGAGCTAAAAAAAATTATTTGAGGGTCAAGTCATTGCTGATTTTCTTGTTGAGCATAGAATTGATTTAGGATATGAGATCAATTACCTGTTTGTTACTCATGGAGGCTTTATTTTAATTAATCGGCTTACAAAGAAGGCCAAGGTGTTGGTACAATTATTGTTTTTCATAATGGTGTGCTATTTAAGACATCCAGCCGATTAGAACTATATTTGCCCCAATATCCAAATCGAATGTGAAATTTTTTATTCGGATTGGGAATATTGCACTTCATGCAGGAAAAACATGTTGAGACCAATGTTGATTTCTTATTGATGGTACTGCAAGTGACTAGATAGATTCAACATTTAAAAGGGTCACCATTTAATATTTATCATGATATATGCCTCGATATTGGTGCATTGGTCAAATTTTGAGTTTGACATATTCTAAGGCATGAGGATTTTGAGGCCAACATGTTAGCTCAACACGCATCTGGCTATGACGTTGGTGGGCATAACTTTCATATACAAGAATAGCCAATACATAAAATTTAGACTTTCTTCTAGCAGGTACAGACAAACCAGCTCAGCCGACTACTGCAGTCGGCTAAGCTGGCCTATAATATCTAGTTGGCTAGGCTAGCCCCGGGCCAGCTAAGCCGGACTAGCAGGCCGACTGCTACAGTCGGCCTAGCTAACTCCTAGTGGCCAGCACGGTCACTTTGCCCAAGAGGCTCTCAAATCGGCTCGATCTGATCTCCAGTGATCTTGAAGTTGATTTGAATGGTTAGAGGACTCCCACATTGCAGTACAAACATGATCCGAACACCATTACTGGTATGTCCAAATTTGATGAAATAAGGATGACTGTGGGAGAGATCCATAGACTTTGATCAAGCTCATCAAAAAACAAATTGAGGATATCTCAAGAAGGTGGCATCAGAGGATAAGCTAAAAAATAAAGATCAAGTTGCCAAGGTTTGGCAAGAAGTCATCAAGTTGGAAAATCCTTATAGAGTGGTCAAAGCAATGTTTGGCAATTTATATCTGCTGGAGACGATGCAAGGCGAGAGTCTTCCAAAAGCAATCAACAGGAGGTACCTTAAGAAATACTTCTCAAGTGTTTGGCAAGAAGCCTGAAGTGCTCTTTTCAAGCAATGGCCGATACTTGTATCGCCCTTAGAATAAAATGGCTGATGTATACATCGCCCTTAGTCACTGACCAGCCGATGTGATGGGTATCGTTGCTGGTCGGTTATGGATCGAAGGATGTTTTCAGGTTCAATGCATCATTCACCTGAAAACAGGGGGGCATATATTGGCACTCGAAAATGTCCAGATCTTGTAAAGTTGTCAAAAGTGAAAACGGACTTCATCATTGCGTTCCTCTCATCGAGATAGTCAAAAAACATATATGGAACGTTCAATTTGGGATCCGGATGTAAGAGTTGTGCACCCTGGAAGATTGCACGAAGTACTACCGGTACTACCGATCCGTGAAGATCGGTACTACTGGTGGCTGATGCTGTTGCGCAAAAATGAACTATCGGTACTACCGGTCTGATACCGGTACTACCTGTGGGTGACAGAGATTGGTGTAGTTTGGCGCAAAAATAAACTACCGGTACTACCGGTCTTCCATCGGTACTACCGCTGGAGACCGGTACTACCGGTGGAGCCTGACCGGTATCACCGGTAGTGCCCGTTTCGAATCTAACTTTCAGATCCCAAACCGATTTGTTCCTAAATCAGTTTTGGGTAATCTTTGGAAGTGGGAAACTTGGAGATTGGGCCTTAAAGATGTTTTCTACTGGGATAAGACCACCCCCTCCTATATAAACAAGGAGATCATGGCCGATTGAGACCCCATCATCCAATCGTCAAAAACACATCTACAAACGTAGGTTTTCGGCGGTTTCACCTCTACCATGTTGTTCATCCCTTGATCCAGGCGACCAAGGATGGCGCCCTAGGCTTGCCAGCCGATCTAGGGCAACCCGACGACGTCCTTGCCCTGACGGGGTCCCTCCCGGGCGAGAGCTTCACCGGTCCTTTGCTAGTATGCCTGAGAACTAGCCGTTCTTCGTCACGTAAGCGCGATTGGTTATCCTTTGGTGGTTTGCTCGTAAACCTCTTCGTCCTTCACCGCGTAAGGGTGATTATCTTGCTGCGTTCTTCGGCTCGTGGCAGCCCGGGCGTCCAAAGCCCTCGTGGTGTGTTGGCTCAGACCACATTCGTCGTCAACAATAACTAAAGGCTCTTATGCAGGCTTATGTACTGCACTCAAAGTAGACCAACGCAGAATTAGCTAGCACACCGGATTTTCTGATATTAACTGATGCAGATATGCATAAGTCGATGGTAACTCAAAAATAAAATATTTCGCATTATATCTGCTACTTTTATCAGAAACATAAGACCTCTAATACAACATATAACATGGTTATTTGCAATAAAATAGAGAAACAAACACAATTTTGTTGGACGCAGCAGCCTTTGCAGAAAACCAAACATATGAATTGCAGAACATACACTGGTGTTGGCTCAGATTGTGCTACACAAGGCCCAATGCAGACTAAGCCTCGTATAGGCAATCAATCAGACCGTATATGATTTTATTGCATAAATAGCCTTCTATATTACATATATTAATTATTATTATTATTATTATTATTATTATTATTATTATTATTATTATTATTATTATATTACATATGTTACATATATTTTATTAATATATGATTTTATTACATATATGTGGTAAATAGCCCCTCTGCCCCACATTTTAAGAGTTACACAGCCCGTAATTGTAGGGGCAACAATTTGCCGGAGATAGTCAACAAGAAGCCCACATTTGTTAAGGCATACATATTCCTGGTACATTTCAGAACATGTAGGTCATTAACATCTCCCAATCTACCAACTCCAGCCTAAATCAACGCGCCACTGGGCGAATTAAGGTGGGTTATTACGATTTTGTAGACTCTTAGAGGTTTGCTCTTTCGTCCTTAGCCTAGTCTACTACTACTAGCATCATTTTTAGCAGCACCAGCTTTTTAAAATTGAAACAGGTCAATCTATGGCTCACTACTGGAAACTCGTTTATTTCTGTGAGTGCAAAAACACACAGAAAAAATACGAATACACACAGAAAAAATATTTTTCCGACGGTTTACTCACAGAAAAATACACACAGAAATAGAATGACAGAAAAAATTGAATTTTTCTGTGTGTTCGCGTCAGAAAAATATTTTCTGTGGGTCTTTCACGCACAGAAAAATTGCATTCGCCCAGATTAAAAATAATTTTTCTGTGCGGTTGGCCACTCAGAAAAAATGGAATATACACACAGGAAAATTTCTTTTGCCTAGATTAAAAACTAATATTTCTGTGTAGCCATCCTCACAGAAAAAAAGAGTTAAGCGCACAAAAAAAAAATATTCAGATAGTAGCAACGATATATTAAAATATATATTATCCATACATTAATTTCATGACACATCACAAATAATAAATAGCATACATATAAAGATGATGTCCAAATGTTCTGGCACCAATAGATTCAAAAGTATTAGTATCTCAGCTCATAGTTCAAGTTTCAGCCAAGATGACTAGAATACCAACATGAATCACTGAGTCAGGTAAAAAACATGGATCAGTAGTGTTATGTTTTGTACAGGTTAGCAAAGCTATATATCCTTCATTAGTGCCAATTGAACAGGCAGACAAGGCACTCCCTGCTACATCCATCACTGGCCTCCATGACTGTTTGCATGCCATAGGTGTATAGGCTCTGTATTTGCAACAAAAAAATAGAATGAGAAAGACATAAGTATTGAATCCTAGGTAGTCCGACTACGAGCCAAAAAATTACAAGCCTCCAATTAAATACAAAGCGCCAAAGAAATGCAAAACTAGTACTTAATACTCACCCCCAAAACTTTTGTTTCACATTGTCTGCTTGAATTCATTAATCATCCCTTAGAGCTGAGAGTTGTGCCCCACTTGTTTGCATGATCTGAATGGTTGGCGAGTTAGGAAGAACAATTACAAACGTATTATCAGTATGATTGCAGGACAAAAATATTTAGTCCATGAGCAGGACAATTATAAAGGTATTATCAGTACGATTGCAGGACAAAAATATTTAGTCCTTAAGCAGTGTTACATGAATCGTCATTTATTATATACTGCATTGTGGTGGTCCTTTAAGAGCTACTGCATACAAACATATCTATCTAGCTCTATATGCTCAGCTCGATTAGTTCCTTTAAAATTTATTTGTCTTAACCTGACATAACTGAAAGAAGAAGTAGGAGGTTCAGACAGGCATTCCATTTGCTAACAGTGGCATACTATAATCCTAGTGGGAGCACAGAATTAGATTTTTGGCTACAGGGGGGCAATACAGGCATAGTGAAGTGCCACAAGTCAATACAGAATTTCAAATCGACAAACCAAGCAATTACAGGGGGATGAAAACTGCTATTGCATTCCACAATGATATCCTTTCAATTTAAGGTACCAAAACAAACCAAGCAATTACTTTTACAACTAGAAGTTCTTCACGAGTTTAGCTTGCATTAACATTATACCACTAAAAATCTAGGATGCATCCTGCAACTCATGATAATATCTTGCAAAATTCCTAGCCTTCTATACATTCAGAGACATCAAGTTGCCTAGATTCAACAGGAGAAGGATCTGCTCGTACACTCACCAAGAAAGGAGGGATCTCGCCGGCGGATTGGAGGAGATGGTTGGCATCGGCTGGTCCTGCTGGATGGGCGGCGACCGTCGCAGCACAGTGGCCGGACAGGCCGGGCGGTGCCGTCGCCAACCGGTGCCGTCGTCATTCCTAGATCCAGATCCACCACGCACCAGCCACCTCCGAGCAAGCAGCTACAGGCTGTAGGCGGCAGCCCCACCCTAGCTCCGCCATGACTGTAAGTGAAGGGGAGAGTTGGATCCGGGAGCTTGCTACCTGCTGCAACCGCAGCTCCGCGCCGCCGTGAGGGGCCGAGCCGGCATGTGGCTTGCCCGACGCTGGATCCGGGGGAGCCGCTGGGAGCCCAGGCCACGCTTCGCTGCAACCGCGCGCCACCGCCATGAGCCGTCGTGCGGGACCGTGGAGGAGGGAGGGAGGGTTGGGGAGGGGCCGCCGGGGGGGGGGGGGCGTCGCCGCACGCCAGCCTCCGCGCGTTACTTCGCGAGTGGGCGTTGGGATGCTGAGAGAGGGCGGCTGAGGAGGGAGTTAGGGTTTTCTGGACAGCTTATATATTAGCTACTTTAGACCGGTTGAATCCTCATCGTCCCATCGTAGATCAACGGCTCAAATTGCTTAGACGTTAGGGTTTTCTTTTTGGGCCGCTGCTGGGCCTTTAGGGAATGGCAAGGGGTTTTTCGAAGGCCTAAGACTATTTATCAAGGCCCGAGTCTATTTAATTTAATATTTTCTTATTTTTCACTGATTGCAGATTAAGTAAATAAACTCCTTATCCCAGTTATATTATTCATGTACAAAAAATAATTTTAGAATATAATATATTATATATATGTTCATTTGTAAGTTTCAAAAAATTATAAAATATTTACTATTTTTTATAGTTTAAATGAATTTCGTGAGCTTTTGGGATGTAACTACGACTTAAACTACACAACCTATTTAGCAATGTCCAAAAATTAGAAAAAAAAAAAAATATATGTAAGAAGCCATGTACTACTTGATCTTACATTTAAAAAATTGATGGAAAATTAAGTGTTTTGCTTAACATTACTTGAACTACTATTTTGGTAACTCCAATGAAAAAAAATCAATAATATCATAAAGTGGTCTAAAAAATCCTAAGAATTGCTATGGAGGCATAAGATGGATGTATAAGCTAGCCATAAAAAAATTGAAATCATTTTAACAATGTGGCACTATATGTTGTTCACAAATAGATAAACCCCTCTCATAGTTTCATATAACTATGTAAGGGATATACCATTTGTGAACAATTTATAGTACCACTTTTTCAAAACCTTTTGATTTTTTTTCTTGAAACATTATACATGAAAAAAAAGTTGCTAGGCAAGTTTGTAGGTTTTTCTAACAAAATTTTGAATTGTTACAATTATTTTACGCTAATCTGGAGATAGGTAGATGAATTATCTCTAGCAAAAAAAATGATTTTTTTCATCCATCTCTGGAAATGGCTTAGAGTGAAACATATGAACACAAATATAAATTTTATAATATTCTTAGGATCTTGTTGGAGGTACTCACTGTTCAATTTGGAATTACTTTTGATATGCATGCAAAAATTCATTTCAAGTATACAAAATAGAAAATCGCCCCCAAAAAATATCAAACTTCTACACAACATTATGTATGTAGCCTGTGTTATGCCCAAAAAGTTTGGAGTATAAAAGACATTTTTTCAATGCTTATTTATATGAAGTTAGCATGATGGCACTTGTTCTATTTTTCTGTGTGTTTTCACATTTTTGTGTGCATTTAGTAGGAACCCACAGAATAATTGCTATTTTTTTCTGTGCGTGCATAGTATTTTTTCCGTGAGTTTTCAAAAAAACCCACAGAATAATTGCCATTTTTTCTGTGAGTACATGCATTTTTCTGTGGGGGATATTTCACACACGGAAAAATTATACAATTATTCTGTGAGTTTTTTACATTTTTCTGTGGGGATACTTGAAAACCCACAGAAAAATTGTTATTTTTCTGTGGGTACCCAAAAAACACACGGAAAAAATTCATCACCCACAGAAGTATTCGAGTTTCCAAAGTAGTGGCTGTCTCTACAAATTGGTCCGAACTAAGCTACCTCTTGAAATGCATTTGTAGAGGCGGCAGATGCCCTATTTCTAGAGGCACCTCTAGCTGCAGCCGTCTCTGTAAATGGATTTCTGGAGGTAGCTACATGTAGAACCGACTCTAAAATTCAATTTGTAGAGTCAACTAGATATTTATCCGACTCTGGAAATAAGTGTAGCATAGTAAAACTTGAATTTTTCAAATGCCCTCAAATAGATAAATTAAACTACTAAAACCAAATGTTTAGTTCTTAAAATATTGTACACCTTTGTCATTAACAACCTTTTCATTTTAAATCATCTATCCAAGAAAAGTTACATTTGAATTTCTCATATTTGAAATTTGAATTTTTCAAATGACCTCGGACTCATATTTGAAATTCAAAATTTTCAAACGACCTCGGATGAAGAAATGACTAAAACTAAAGTTTTAGATCTCGACTACACATGCAACTATGCTGTTGAACTTTTTTTACTCCAATTAATTTGAGTTCTTAAGTACTTATTTGAAAATTGAGTGAAGATAATACATGGAGAAAGAATACCTCATATGGGCACAAGTAAATTTAGGTGGACTTAGGAAACTGCATCGGGCTGCAAGTCGTCGGTGTTCTATCCTCCGCGGCTGCATAGCACGTGTTCTTCGTGCAAAAAATAGTTGGGTCAGCTGAGCCACCTACGTCAATAGGGGCTTCACAACCACCTCCCTACCAATCCATCTTGTAATAGTGGTTGAGCATAAAAAACTTCATGCTCCCACTTGACATGGTCCAACCTTCAAATTGACTTTGTTCATCACTACCACTCCATATACTCTTGTTGTTCCATCTTGCCCCATGCATTTTAACAGCCAAAGTCCACTCTCCTTATCCATTTATTTCAAGACTTCATATTCCTTCTTTACTATGTTGGTCCATAAGTATACACTCCTCACTCCATGTTCTCCATCGATGACCACCTTAACTTTTCCACCATATGTACATCCACGATGCAGGAGACATGTTTCTCCATCTTGCCGAGTAATAAAAAAATGAAGTTCATCAGAACAACCAAAAGCTCCAATTGACCTTGACAGTCACAAACGGCACCACCCAAAGTGCACATCTCACACCCATGTTATGCAAAGTTGTGCCCATTAGCTTAACATCGTCGACTTGATCTCTTGACACACTCTCCGAACATGGCCATCTCTCATTGCAAAATCATTTCTCCATTTGTTTCTTGACTTTTGCGGACCTAACCCAAGCGAAGAAAGTACAATTGACCAGTGCCTTATTTATTTTATGACCAGACTTCAACAACATCTAGAACGCTTTGGATTATTGTGCTTGCTTAATAATTCATATCCTAGTTAATTAGCTGCTGCACTGTCAGACACCACTATTAAACCATTCTCCACACATGGTTATTGATGCCATGCAGCTCATGTCTGCAATAGTTTTCTTGACTTGAGCTAGCCTTAGGCTATTGGCAAATGATCAGTTGTAGTCTTCTCATCAGATCCGAGGCGCCGGGGAAGTCAGTTGCTCCACATGGGATTCACGTGCATGCATGAGCGCTCCTTAGGCAGCTGCAAAAATATATGAATTTCATTTAGGTGACATCTAAGTCTCGCATCAAGGACCAGCAAGTCTTCATTAGAAATGTTCACATATTAGATTTTGTCCTTTAGTCCTTCGACACCAGCATGTGTTGGAATAGACGCAGCTTATTTTTCCACCGTAATACACAAATGCGGCATCTTATGAAAGTATCTTATATATGAATCCCCTGTTACTGGTTTCATGGCACAGTCTATAATTTTATATTATCCTTTCAGAAATTATTAAATTTCAATCTTCAAATATGTTGACAATACTTGTTATCTTCTATATATCGTATCCTCCAATATACTATAACTTCTTATTCTTCGTTTCTGACAATACTTGTTGTCTCAAGGATGGTGAAGCCCTAGAGCGGTCAAGCTAGCTAGAGCAACCCATGGCCGTTGCACGTCATGGCAGGGTCCCTCCTAAGTGTGTTTGAGCAAATGTACACTCTTATTAATAATCAGGACTTGCCAAGTACATGGTGAGACAGGGTCCTATAATATAATATTTTCCATTAATTAGTAGCCGGCGTCAATGACGCCCGTGCATACTTAATATGCACGTTGATCCGACATGAATAGTAGTTCCCCAGACGCACCTCAAATCTTACTTAAGAAAAAAAAAGTAAGCACATTGTCAATTGGGTCTTGGTTTCGTGGATTGAGATGATAATAATGGAACAAAGTCAGACTATATACACCAGCCAAACCTAGGCACATCCTAAATATCAACAGTGGCTCTCATCCCATCATAGCACATGTACAAATTGCATTCTTGCTAATCGTCCAAAGTCCTATTAGTCAAGACCAGTTCAAAGTCAAGAAATCTAATATAGACATGATTTGGCATGCATAGTACCAAGTGTGAAGAGGGGTCAAATGCATGTGTCAGACAATGCAACAGCTAATTAACTAGTATAAGCATTGTTAATTAGTTGCAGTGCTCGCACATAGGTCAAATGGCATCCCATTGCAATGTCTTTTCTCAAATTGTTTTTTTGACTTGTGTGATCCTAGGTCAAATGAAAGTGCATATGGACAACGCCTAAAATGAAAGTGCATATGAACAACACCTTATTTATGTTATGATTACACTTAAACAACTTCTCGCTCTCATTGGATTATTGTGCTAACTTAACAAATCATATCCTAGTTAATTAGTTGATGCGTTGTCTAACACCACTGTTAAGCCCCTCTCCGCACATGGTTATGGACGACAGATCTAATCTGCATTAGTTTTCTTGACTTGAATTAGTCTTAGACTCTTAGCAAATGATAGTCCTAGTTAGTAGTTCCCAATTTATTGCACATGAGCTCACTTAAAAACATTTTGGATATTGCAAATTGAAGAACGGACTATACCATTGCATTCCTCCCATATTGAGTTGATCAAAAGACATAAAAATTATCAAGTTTAGAGTTGAGATGAAGATATTATGACTTCCAGACGGTTTTTGCTCTAAACGCACAAAAACTGGCCTACCTGATTTTGAACCCAGTCAGAGTCTAAATCGTGATTTTCTTGTTAGAAACTCCTCCGATCTCAGGGAAAACATGCAAATTACACATGTAATAAGTTTTCTACTGGAATGAGAGACCATTCCCATGTATTTATATATTGGAGGATCATGGCCAATTGAGAAATCCGTCTATCTAATCGTCAAAAACACATGTCTACCGTACTTTTTACCTCTAATATAAACCCTAGCTTTTCCAACACTATGCTATCCAGCACATCATCCGATGAGATTTTAGATGGGCCTGCTGAACTCAGGACATCCCCGTGGTGCATCTCCCTGATAAGTCTTCCCGGAAGGCATTCGTATGCTTTTTGGGTGAAGAACGAGCGTCTAATTGGCCTTGAAGGCCTGCTAGTTGGCCTCGCCATTAGGACCTCCCTCCGCTATGTGTCTAGGCTGTGTGTGGCCTCGGGCGATCTAGGTCCTACATGTGCATGAACGGATCGGCGTCAACATACCCAATAGTTATCAGCTGAAGTAGCGTTAGGTTCACATCGGCAACAAGGCACGTAAGAATGAAGCAAGCTTGTGTTAATATAATCGGACTTGAGAGTACCACACATAAAGAATATGGAGTCAGTTGGGAGATCCAGATGGGTGCTTGGTGGAGTGAAGCAAGATTAACATGGACAATGACCCAGTGAGGTCTCTTTTTCTTTATCTCCGAGTATCAGCTCAGAAGCTAATATTGTACAATGTGAACCATTGGATTTAAGTATTAAAAGGGTTGTATGACAGTGTATATAATCAATTTGATTGCGCATCGAGCGTCAGCTGGCAGTACTTAAGTAGAGGCAGCCCACCCCACTACTGAAGCTATGCAGTTTCTCCCAACTCATTCGTCATTCCTCGTGAGCGCGTCAACACAATCGGCCTGGCGTGTTTTTGCCTTTACAAGGGTAAGGCATACTGTTCTTGCAAACTTGCATATGTATACTTTATCATGCATGCACAGATCGAGCACATATATATAGTTAGATCCATCTTAATTTAAACCGCCAGTTCATCAACCCATTGCCTCGTATGGACTAGAGTTTTAGGAGATATATGTATTAGGTACTATTTAATAATCCCTTCATAAGAAATATTGTCTTTTCTAGATATATTGATTTTACTATGTATTTGGACAGTATCCATGTTTATAGCAAAAGCTAGTATTTAGAAAGCTCAAAATGTCTTATAATTTAGAATAGAGGGAGCACACCCAACCAATAAAGAATTGCCTACATTATTAAATTATTTTAAATATGCAATTACTTTGAAATCTTACAATTAATCATGGTGGCTCTTGTTGCATTATGTATCTTATGAAGTCATGAATCTATATTTTGATTTTCAAATTTTATTCTTACTGACTGCTATAGATTTTTTTTTTTCCCATCAGGTTAAGTTGAAATTTTGTGCTTATTGTAAATTTCATTACTTTAATTTTTGGACTTTTGAATAAGGATTTTAGGCCACAGAATATGTTCTTAAGTACTACATTAGCATAAGACATTATTTAAAACATACACTGTATCACTTAAGATAAGTCACAGAGCTTGATGTGAGGTCTCGGACAGTGATAGCAGTGCTAACCTCAAGAGAAATTTAATACGCAAACCTTGTAATGATTGGCGTTTCACTCTAAAGTATACTTAAAGGGCTTAAATAAAGTATATAGCCACCAGTAGTCTCCCACGCTTTTCAAGATGATTGAATTTTACTATCATGGACTTATATTTACGGTTATGATTATACTATCAATATAGGCATATCAGATATTGAAGTTAAAACACATATATTTACTTTAATCAAACCTTACTACATGGTCTATTTGTTATCTAAATAATTGTTTTTGTAATAGGGGATGTTGATAATTTAGATGTACAGTTGAGGAGGTATTTAATTTCCAAATACTTGAGGAGGTATTTAATTTCCAAATAACGAGATGAACTTTATTGAGTTATGTAAATTATCGATTATATAAGAGGGCGTCAATACTTAAATCCAAATTTAGGTCTACCTTGGATCATGTTTCTTCACAACATATGTGGGTAATAGAAATTAGTTATGAATTAGTTTATATTGTTTTACACAATAGCAGAAATAGATAGTTACTTAGAAAATAGAATAGATTATTATAAATGGTATTTAAGTTATACCTAATTGATTGTAAGATGTTTCTGATTTTTATGAGAGTTTCAAGGACTATAGTTACTAGTCAATCTTCTAAGAATTAACATGACCTCTAGTTAGAATTTCTAATATTCATGTTTTTTTCAAGTATGCTTTGCATTTAGATGTATAAACTCATTGATATAATTCTTTTTGTGTCTTTGTAGATCTATAGTTTATCTTTTAACTTTTAATTAATCAAGTTGTCACAGTTTTTAACATGTTAGTTAAATATTCTAGTTTCTTTATCTTTTATTTGACAATTATTCTTTGTTAAAAAGAGCCTATATCCTAGTAGTATTGTTTTTCACATTTGTTATATCACATGATTATATGTGTGTAGTATTATTTATATATCATAGAGCACATAAAATGAAAATGTATAAACTTATTTAAAACAATAATTTATGAAATTTACTATCATGGAGTATTAATGCAAAGTGATATGGCTACTTGGTTTCTTAAGTGAACAATTTTTCATGTATCATAAGTTGCTAAAATAAATGTTTATCCTAACACATACTACATGTTTATTTGATACACATGGTGGAACATAGCATTATAGTTATTTTATTTCACGATTATAGAAGTCTATAATTGATTTAGATATATATCGTACTTTGTCGTATGTTTTTTTTGTAATATATATACTATTTATGTGTAGATTTTAGAGTTTTTTTTTTATTTTTTTGTAGTGGCTAAGGTACATACAAATATAAATGTAATACCTTATATTATCTCATAAGGACAAGGACATATATCGATAGGTTAAATGCAAACTTAGAATATTACTTTGTATTATCTTTCATAATAAATAGTGATAAAGGTGGATAATTTATAAAATAATTAGGAGGTATTTTTAATTATCTTTCATAATATTAGTTGTGCATAATTTAGATACAAAGCTAAAGAATTATTTTGAATTATCTTTCATAATGACAAATGTAATTGTTTCAAGATTAAAGGTGGGTAATTTAAACGCCATGTTAGAGGCTTATTTTAAATTTTGTTTCATAATTACCAAGGTGGGTAATTTATTTAGATGCAAATTTAGGGGTTATATTGAACTGGTTCCATGGTAGTAGACATGGATAATTTATATACATATATAGGGGTTCATTTTGAATTATCGTTTGTAATGGTAGAGGTGGGTAATTTACATGTAAAATTAGTGGGTTATTTTATGCATTTTTCACAACGGCAGTGGTGTGTAATTTTTTCAAAAAAACTACAATGGATCCAATGGCTAATATCGGTGATGATGATTAGTGTTTAGCAAGTCAAAGGCAGGATGTTTCTGGTTATTATGAGAATTTCTAAGATTTATCTTTTTTTCTCTTACGATATCTGGTGACAATTAATATGGTGTCTCTATTGAAACCTCTAATTAGTACTAATAGTAAGATCATGTGATGCAGCATGCTGACATGCTGTTACTGCACTGCAGACGGATCATCTCTGATCGAGCTAGTGCATATATGGGAACAATAATGGATGATCATCTATCTAGAGTGCAAGGGCTAGTGCACCTGTGGAATAAATCAGGAATACAAATCATGGTTCTTTTGAGCTTGGGCATGCAAGTATTCCTCCTCTTCGGAGCCAACCGTCGGCGTAGCACCTCTCCCTTTCGACAGCTGAGCCTCTGGTTGGGGTACCTGCTGGCCGACTCCACAGCCATATACGCTCTGGGCCACCTATCTGTAGCCAGTAGCGGGGGTTCAAGGGAGCACCAGCTGGTATCCTTCTGGGCGCCGTTCCTCCTGCTGCACCTTGGTGGCCCAGACAACATCACAGCCTACGCGCATGAAGATATCCAGCTTTGGCAGCGCCACCTGCAAAACCTCATTGTGCAGGTCCTAGGAGCTGCTTATGTGACGTACAAGTCCATGGCCAACGGCGGCAGCTTGCTCCTCCATCTGGCCTCCATATCCATGTTTGTTGCTGGCCTTGCCAAGTATGGTGAGAGGACATGGGCAATCAAATGCAGCAGCATCAGCAGCATCCGTAGCAGCATCCGTAGCACCCATAGGTTCCAGGAGAGTAAAGACGACCCATACCCTTATCAATTAGTGGCACATGATATGAGCGACGAGGAGATCTTACTTGCAGCTCACCGCTCTTCCCTTATCTGCAAAGCTGCATTCACTAACTTCCCTGTCAGGTTCCGTGATGATGGCGACAACAATGGCGGCTTTGGTTCCCCAAGAGTATGTGTGGAGAGCAAATACAAGCTAGTTGAGATGCAGCTGTCCCTGATGTATGAAGCCCTATACACCAAGGTAGCGGTGATTCACACATGGCATGGCTTCTGCATCCGCATTGTTTCGGTGCTTGGCACGGCCACCGCATTCCTCTTGTTCCACCATCACCTTACTAGAACCAGCAGTGGAGGAAACAATAATGGGTACAACGAAGGGGATGTGATTGTCAGTTATGTTCTATTGGTGGGGGCGTTAGTCCAGGAGGCCATATCACTGTGCAAGGCTCTTGTGTCGTCTTGGACACGTTCGCTCTTGCACAGCCATAGCCACAGGGGACACCGGTGGGAGTGGCTTCTCCGTGCCCTCGATTTTATTGGCTCAAATGTGCAGCCAGCACGCAGCCGACTGTGGTGGTACTCTATGGGGCAGTATAACTTGATCCACCTGTGCACCCGTGACACAAACAAGCTAGGAAGCAGGCTAGCGAAGAAGATGAAGCTGGAGGATTGGTGGAACAAGGTGCACTTTACGAGCACTTTCACACCCACCTACGAATTCAAGAAATTGGTGCATCAAGCAATGCCACTATTTCCATTCGACTGTGACCCAAGAGGCACATCAATTCTCAAGAAAAAGGGATTATTCAAGTCCCATCATCTTGATCCACTACACTTCGGGAAGGACTTCAACGAGAGCATCCTCATTTGGAGCATTGTAACTGAGAAATGTTTCCACACAAGCAAGGATATACAAGAGGCCAATGCTACAGTACTCACTAGGAGGTAATAACTCAAACAAATCTGGACTATTGATTTTTAATTATTTTTAAGTAATTAATTAGCTTAGGAAAATTAAAAAAATATTATCAAATCCCTTTTATCCAGCGGCACGGCCCATTCCTCTTCCCTGAAGCACCATTCCTTTTCTGAACCTCCAGCTGCAGGTGCCCAAAGTTCAGAAGTGCTATGCTAATTAAATCACCGTGCACCCTTCCTTTTTCCGTGCTATGCATAAATAATTTAGCAGGGTACGCTAATCAAATCATCTCATGTTTAAAGTTGCTAAATAAAAAGATCTACCAAATCTAATAGACCATGCATGCATCAATTAGATCTCAAAAAATGATTTTGATACCCAAAACTTTCCTTATTCATCATATTTTAGAAAATAAAAAATTATATAACTATATATTTAACATATTAGCTCCTACTAAGTAGTATATGAAATGGCTCACAGTTGTTGGGGCCAAGAAGAGGACCACAAGCTTCTACAGGCTATTGAGGTGCTATCCAACTACATGATGTACCTCTTGGTCGTAAAACCAGAAATGCTGCCTGAGCCTAGGCCCCAAAAAGCACACGCCAATGTATGCCATGTTTGGGACAACATATGGAGCAGCCTTCATTGTCATGATGATGAGCGCAACTCAAGTGCGGCATTGCATAAAAGCTGGAAGCCTTTCAATGTGCTTAAGGACCAATTTCAAAGGGTTAATTAATTGTTCCACCAGGACCCTCCAAATGCGTCCAGGATGCAACAGAGGAAGGAGCTAGTTTCGAATATATTCAATCCACTGTACACGGACGAGGTTTGTGTAGCCTCAAATTTGCTTCTTTTTATTTATTCCTGTCTCATTGCACTGATTTTTGTCACTTTTCAGTTTGAAGGTATAGCATATATATAGGACTACATATTTCATTAGTGAAGTACGTACAGGCATGCTTGAAAATTAGTGGAGACCATCTTAAATGAGTTTCAGTTTTCGTCATATATACCATCACCCCAGTGACAACATTACCAGCTAGCTAGCATAGCGCGCACTTGAATCAAATTCGACATTTCAAATATATTCTTTTAATTTAGGCCATGTTTGTCATACCATCTCGCTTTCTAGATATTGATTTCTATTTCTATAATTCATAATTAATTTACTTCATTAACTCTCTCTCACACACACAGTATGTATTACCCTTCCGCATAGAGGAAACCAATTATCGTGCTGGCTCCATTCGCTACAAGGCACAAAATATCTGGGAAAAACTTTTTGGCACGTTGGAGTGGTCTGATACCTTGGAAATAATGTTAGCGGTGTGGGTGGAAATGTTGTTGTATGCTGCGGAATACTGCAGCCGAGATTCCCACACCAAAAATCTCATTGATAATGGCGGTGAGTTCATTACTATAGTGTGGCTTATGGTCCAACATGATAAGTGCCGTCCAGGACATGTGTTAATGCCAATGCCGCATATGAACAAGAATTCGGGCCTCGGGGGCCCACGGAGGAGGATCCACCTCTACGACCGTGCCCTCAGGAGGAGGAAGAGGAACCCATGGCGGAGGCAGAGCCACTCCAGGTGGTTATCGAGAGGAGTCCATTCTTCCGGATAGGGGAAATAGATGAGGAGGAGCTCAAACAATATGATGGGTCCGACCAGACCAAGCCTCTGCTCATGGCCATCAAGGGCCAGATCTACGACGTCACCGAGAGCTGCAGGTCTACTATATTTCTTCTTACACCAAATACATAGCCGAACATGCATGCATGCCCCCTCTTTTCCTGAGTGTTTGATCAAATTATTAATAAGTACTATCTGATGGCCTGGTGTACGCTCAGCCGTGCTAGGATTCAGCAGTGGCCTGCTAGTAATAGTTTAAATTTCTGTTAATTAGAAGATGGATTCTAAAATACACCAACTAAAACAAAAGGCAATATGGTGAACGTATTAGTGCACGTTCTGAAATTCAAAACTTGATGCAGCTTGTTGGTTGATAACTGTTTTATCAAATTTTCAGTGATTGTTGTTACATGTTATAAGGAATTTGATGGTGCCGCAAGCTAGAGGTCCAAGTTTTTTCTGTGCTTATTGCGTCATGTAATAAACTAGTAACATCTAGTTATGCTGGTAGATCATGCATACTTTCTGGGTGGATAATTAATAATAGTACTATATATTAAACATTTAAAGCCACTTCTGAATTTCACATTTTTTTATAACCTTTTGTTTTGGCAATCTGCAGAACGTTGTATGGCCCTGGTGGACAATACAACTTATTTGCCGGTAAAGATGCCAGCAGAGGCCTAGCCAAGATGTCTTTCGAGCAACAAGACCTGACTGGCGACATCTCTACTCTTGGGCCTTCTGAACTGGATGCGTTACAGGACTGGGAAAACAAGTTCATGAGCAAATACGCAAAGGTCGGCACCATCAAGAGCAGCGTCCCATTGCAGAGAAACACCAGAAGCACATCCCTTGATATAATTCCTTAAAAGCATTATTTATTTTCCTTAAAGGCCACCATTATTTTCCTTGAAAGCATTATCACTAGACCACGACGACACCAAAATCCCGTCTGATGTTTCTTCCTACAAGATGACCAATTACTGTTAATTAAACAGTGATTCTGATGAGGTTTAATTCTGTACAAAATTTCACTAGTTTGCACGTATATTCATATGTTCTATTAAGAAGCATGCATTTTGTATTTCAAGAGAAGAAAATAAATAAACAATACATATATGGTTATGCATGTGTATCGACTTGTGCTATTTATGTACGAGGATAGGATAATAAGCTAGCAAAAAATGGATGGGCCTGTCTGTACATGATATAAGCTCGAACATGCGTGCGCATGTATGTTCAGCCATTCAGGTGTGCTACGAGAATGTACGGGCAGCCTGCAGCTTGATTGTCGACGCGTTGTGAACTGTGATGCAGTGGCACAAACAAACGGCACCATGCAAGATCCACGTGCACATACAACAAGGGTTGATGCTCTGAGTGCCGTCTATAACACCCCACGTCCAAAACTATTAATATAGCCTAGTTCACCCACATCCAAAACTGCTTATATGGTCTAACTCTGCATGTGGAACGGGCCTACATATGCTTAGGACCCTATTTACACTTTGGTCCTCGCTTTATGTAAGAGGGTTAACCCAATGTGCTACGTTCTAAACAAGAAGGCTCGTAAGCTTGCCCCTTACCTTTCTAAGCTTCCAAGTTGGTACTAAATACACCAACCACAACTCCACATATGTCACATAGGCCATGTGGTCTAATTTCATATATCCATTACTGGTTTCTAATGGGCTATGGTGTTACACACGTACATACCATCACTCCAGTAACAGCAGTATCAGCTAGCATAGCATGTAGTTGAATCAAATTCAACATTTCAAATATAAATATCATATGTGGTTCTTTTTAATTTAGTCCACTAGTTCATCAACCTGTGCTTGCCCACGGATTGGATTCTTATGAGACACTAAGTAATACAAGTTATTTATATTAAATTTTTTCTCTTCACTAATGTTATGAAACAACAATTAATAGCTATAATAAGTACTCTATAGTATATATATTCTGTTCTGATAATATATCAGTTATTGATTTATATGTATTTTTTGCCCATATCCATAGGTTTTTTTTCTTTACATAGCACCTTTGTATATCTCCAATATGCATTTAGTTCAAACGTTTACTTAAACTATATGATGGTTTTAGCTGCTGTCTATTTTTTTAAGACATAAATCTAAATTTTCATTCTTTTTTCCAAAATTTTAAGTTTATTAATTGCTCCGATATGAAAAATACTATATTCACTGGTGGTTATAGCCTACCGCGAATTGATGGCAAAATGTTTCAGATTTTCGTAAGAATTTTACAATTATCTTTTTTTTTTATTTCTAGCAGTTTTATTAGTAACAATTTTTAGGATTTAATAATTTTAGCACCATATGTATTTAGTTGAAACATAAACTTAAAGTATATAAAACTCTTATTTCATCTTTTCATTTGAAATCATGAAAATCTATATTCTAACTTTTAGCATTTGACCTAATTGTTTTAATATTTTATACACCGGCTAATATGATATTCTAATTCTTATTGTATCATTTATTCAAAAATTTTATTTTTAATTGTAGTAAAATCCTAGCCTACCGTCTTAGTTTTTACAATGGCATAAATAGTTCTTCCAGCATACACCATGATACTCTGGATGTTGAATTTATTATATCATGTTATTATTATTTTCTTTTTAAAAATAATGCTTAAAGTTAAATAAAAATATTCATATCATATAATGTTTTGATCAAAAAATTTTAAACTTTTTCAAGTTATACATACAAATGTTGTGGAAAGTTAGGGCCCAAAGGATTATCTTTCATAATAGTAGAGGTAGATAATTTAGAAAAAATATTATGTGATTAGTTTAATAATATTTTATAATAGTGGAGGTTTGAATTTTTTTTTCGATAGATCGGCTTTATTGATAACTCATGGATCATTGTCGCCTAATTTTTCAACATCAATAGCATGTAAACTCGAAGTAATCCAATGATATTATTGTTAAAGTGAACAAAAAAAAGATTATACATGGTGGTCAATAAGAACTATATCAAGAATTATTTGTTTGACTTAATCCAAGGACATTAAAATTAAAATTTTAAATTATACTTAATGGTGGGTCAATAAGCTAGGATTATATAAGATTATATTGCATTCCATACTGTAGTGACTCTTGCTTTGTTTTTTCACTGTTCTTTTTCTGATCTACTGTTACTTAAAACTATTGACCATGCTAAAACAGCACATATAAAATCAGTACATCGCAGGATACAAATTAAGTCTTAATTATGAGACCTAGCAAGATAACCAAACTTAGGACATTATAAGGCATAAGTTAAATTGTAATTATAGGATCTCAAAAGATGGCAATACCTTTAGTCGTTTGTAGGTGTGGCCAGTCCTAGTGTTGATACGTAGATTTTCTCAATATCTAGATTTCAGGCTATTTTTTGTAGCGGCCGGCTAGGCAAAGACGTATTAGCATCGAGTGAACGGATTCCATCCTCCCATGTACGTGACGATCCCTGTCCCGTAACTGGCCGGAAGAAGCCCTGCCATGGTGGTAGGGAAAAAATATATGTATGTATCGTTTCCTTCTTTATTGGTTAAACGTAGCTCCAAAATTAATATATTTATCTTTTTTTCCTCCTTTTCATCTATTATAATGGTAGAGGGGGTAATTTTGTAGAAAAATGAAACAAATCCAATAGTTATAGATCTCTTGAGGCTATACATTTGATGTCTAGATATTTTTAATTAATGAGAGAATTTTCTATTATTTATTTTTTATAGTACATCTAGTGAGAATTAATATTTTTTTAGGCCCTCCAATTAGTAATAGTAAGATGTTGCGGTACCATTACTTTCTAGGTATTGATCTCAATTCATGCATGCCCTACTGAGTAATTAATTTTTCATCACCTGCTCTCTCTCACTCTCTCTCTCTCCCTCTTTCACAGCATGTATTTAAGGAATCCAATTATCGTGCTGGCAACATTCGCGGCAAGGCAAACAGAATCTGGGAAGCATTTTTTGACAAGACGGAATGGTCTGAAACCTTGGAAATAATGTTAGAGGTGTGGGGGGAAATGTTGGTATATGCTGCAGAACACTGTAGCCGAGATTCCCACGCCAGGAATCTCACTGATAATGGCGGCGAGTTCATTACTATAGTGTGGCTTATGGTCAGACAAAATATGTGCCGTCCAGAACTTGTTTCTCAAGAGGCGCTGAACCTGTTTGAACTCGAGGTGTCATCGGGGAGTTCACCATCAAGATATATGCCGGGGGAAATATGAGGAGGAGCTCAAACAATACGATGGATCTACGACGTCACCAAGAGCAGGTCTATTTCGTTGTTCTAGATCGCTGGCTAGGCTGCATAATTTTATTTTATTTTTTTGGCTATGTTGATATTGCTTGCACAGCATCTAATTAAAATTCCGTGATATATTAGTACTTAGTAGAGCTTTTTGGAGAAAGACCATTATGAAAACTGGGCTTCGGAAATACGCCATCCCGCAACGAGGCTTCGGAGATATGCCATTATAAAGCACGACTCCATCGCTAGAATGCCATCCGGTGGATTTTGGAGCATCTTATTCCCCTTCTGCCCCTGCCCCTTTCTTTTTTCTTTCACGGTGCCTTGCTCGCACGGAACGGGGATGGAGAAGAAAACGGATCGAGCCGAGGGCGCTGCTGCTCGCGACGCGAGCGCGCTCTCACCCGCCCGGCCGCTGCCACCCGGCTCGGAGCCCGTCATCTGCCTGTCCGAGCTGGAGGGCGGCGAGCGCGTCCGCGTGCTCCCGGCGTGCAGCCATGGGTTCCACGGCGCCTGTGCGGAAGGCTGGCTCGCGGCGCGCGCGTCCTGCCCCACCTGCCACACGCCGTCCCGGCTGTCGCTGGCGGGAGAGCCATAGCCGTAGCCATGCCGAGCCAGGCTGCTGCCGTGCTGTCATCCCTGTGGCATGTACGAGAAGCGACGGCGAGCACGCATTACTACTCTGGAGCAAGCTCTGCTCCCGTCCTCCTCAATGCCTACCAGTCCACGGTGTTTGTTTCAATTATTATGGCGTACGGTGTACGTAGATGTATGTAAATGCAAATTGAGTGGTGGCAGCTAGTAGAGTTCGCATGGAATTACACGGCTCGATCATTTCTCTTCCATTATCATGATTCATGCCAAGGCACAATGATCGTGGGGCGGCGCTTGCCGCGCTGGGGCGCTGGGCGTCGACGAGGCGGGCGGCCGTGGGGCGAGGCTGCGCGTCGAGGAGGCGGGCGGCCATGGGGCGAGGCTGGGCCGTGCGGGCGCTGGAGCTCGCGGCGCTGCGCATGGGGCGGCGGCAGCCGGGCGGGCGAGAGCGCGCTCGCGAGCAGCAGCGCCCTCGGCTCGATCCGTTTTTTTCTCCGTCCCTGTTCCGTGCGAGCAAGGCATCGTGAAAGAAAGAAAAAAGAAAGGGGCAGGGCAGAAGGGGAATAAGATGCTTTAAAATCCATCGGATGGCATTCTAGCGATTGAGTCGTGCTTCGTAATGGCATATCTCCGAAGCCCCGTTGCGGGATGGCATATCTCCGAAGCCCAGTTTTCATAATGGTCTTTCTTCAAAAAGCCCTACTTAGTAGGTACCTAGTAGTTATTATTGTGCAATCCTTTGCACGGTCCTGTACATCTTTTCATCACCTCGGTCAAATGTCCTGTTGTACCGAAACGGGGTATTAGTTATATCATGCATATTTTCTGGATGTAGTTGTGCTAGAGGATATATCATGCATATTTTCTGGATGCATAATAATTAATAATATTATTAAACATTTAAAACCATTTCTGGATGCAGAGCCACTCCAGGTGGTCATCGAGAGGAGTCCATTCTTCCAGCTAGGGGAAATAGATGAGGAGGAGCTCAAACAATATGATGGGTCCGACCCGACCAAGCCTCCGCTCATGGCCATCAAGGGCCAGATCTACGACGTCACCGAGAGCAGGTCTTCTGTATTTCTTCTTACACCAAATACATACCCCCTCTTTTCCTTAGTGTTTGATAAAATTATTATTAAGTACTATCTGATGGCCTGGTGTACGCTCAGCCGTGCTAGGATTCAGCAGTGGCCTTCTAGTAATAGTTTAAATTTCAGTTAGAAGATGGATTCTAAAATACTCCAATTAAAACAAAAGGCAACATGGTGAACGTACTAGCTAGTGCACGTCACGTTCTGAATTCAAAACTTAATGCAGCTTGTTGGTTGAGAACTGTTTTATCAAATCTTCAGTGATTGTTGTTACATGTTATTAGGAATTTGAGGTGCCGCAAGGTAGAGAGAGGTCCAAAAGTTTTTTCTGTGCTTATTACGTCATGTAATAAACTAGTAATTACCATGTAGTTATGCTGGTGGATCATGCATACTTTCTGGGTGGATAACAAATAATAGTATATATATCAAACATGCAAAGCCATTTCTGGCCCGTTGTTTAATTTTGACCACCATTAAAGTGGTACCCCTAATTATATTTCAGTTTTTATGATCAAGTGTTGAATTTCACATTTTTTTTAGTAACCTTTTGTTTTGGCAAAATGCAGGATGTTGTATGGCCCTGGTGGACAATACAACTTGTTTGCCGGTAAAGATGCCAGCAGAGGCCTAGCCAAGATGTCTTTCGAGCAACAAGACCTGACTGGCGACATCTCCGGTCTTTGGCCTTTTGAACTGGATGCGTTACAGGACTGGGAAAACAAGTTCATGAGCCAATACGCAAAGGTCGGCACCATCAAGAAGAGCGTCCCATTGTAGAGGGAAACACCAGAAGCACTTCCCTCGATAATAATTCCTTAAAAGCATTATTTATTTTCCTTAACGGCCACCATTATTTTCCTTGAAAGCATTATTTATTTTCCTTAAAGGCCACCATTATCACTAGACCACCCACGACACCAAAATCCCGTCTGATGTTTCTTCCTACAAGATGGCCAATTACTGTTAATTAAACAGTGATTCTGATGAGGTTTAATTCTGTACAAAAAATGCACTAGTTTGCACGTATATTCATATGTTCTATTAAGAAGCATTTTGTATTTCAGGAGAAGAAAATAAATAAACAATACATATATGGTTATGCATGTGTATCGACTTGTGCTATTTATGTACGAGGATAGGATAATAAGCTAGCAAAAAATGGATGGGCCTGTCTGTACATGATATAAGCTCGAACATGCGTGCGCATGTATATTCAGCCATTCAGGTGTGCTACGAGAATGTACGGGCAGCCTGCAGCTTGATTGTCGACGCCTTGTGAACTGTGATGCAGTGGCACAAACAAACGGCACCATGCAAGATCCCGGCGGTGGTGGCACGCCCTACTATACGGCGTCCCTCCCCTTCCCCTGAGAAGAGTCGTGCTACCTCGCTCTTTCTATTGATCAGTGAGACAGAGCATTCACCCACAGCCATTTAATTTTGTTTGTTGGCGGGGCGATTTACAATTACAGTGTGCTCTGATTTTTCTGGCGAGTCGGAATCCACAAATGCCAAGGTAGCGGGTAGCATTGGGAGGGGAGAAGGAGCTCACGCGTGTTCTATGAGGCTGGATCGGTTCATCGTGTAATCTATTATTACGGGCATTTTGTTCGTAGCAGCAACAGCAACGCTAGCACGGTGGAGTTTTCTGCAGTCACTGCCGCCTCCGGCGACTGCAAGAACGGTTGCCATGCATGCCAGGATGACGAGTCCTTGGAGGACCTGTATTGCGGATGGAATGGAGGAGGCCTTGCTGCGGCTTGCTCTACTCCCTGGAGAACCATTATTGGAAGCTAGCAGAGGCAGATATGATGACAGCAGCAGCAGTGCCTCTCCCTCCTCATCCTCATGGTCTCTGAATTGCAATGCATATATTTGCCACAGCTGACCTCAAATGCATGAATCCTTGAATTGCAATGCATCACTACACAGCTAGCTGGCTGCTATTTTGTTCATTCAGTACGTAGCATAGCAAGAGAAACCAATCCGAGCATCCGGCTCTGAACACGCAGTCTGATCCAAGCTCCTCACCAAAGCAAAGCATATTTATTTGCCACGACCACATCGGACAGAGTCACAGGGATGTGCTTATCTTTGCATGAGCTGTATTGTGTATAAGTTAACCAATAAGGCACCGATGAAACTGATTACAAATAATAAACGGCGCGCTGCATAAATAAATCTCTCCTCCTGTTCTGGAGCTGTCTGTTCTCCATCTCACTCTGACTGATCCTACAGTAAAATCGACGGTATCTAGCGATATATATATAATAGTTATTCCCTGATGCTGTCAAAGAATAACCAACGAGTAATCTTTGAATGTATGATACAAAGCACAACTGCACAAGGATCCGATCCGACTGCAGAGCAGATCCTCGTCCTGCGTTGCTTCTGCACTTGGAGATGAGGGAAGGTTCAGCTTCAGCGTGCGCTTCTGCTGGATGGATTCATGGCCGGCCGGTCACGAATCATGTTGCTCCTCCATTGGATGTCGATCAGTGGACAAGGCGTGGTCTGGTCTTCACTCTTCACTCGAGAGCAAGTCGCGGAGAAATTATTGCGAGCAGCAGAGACGCCCAAGCAGCCGCTGACGGGCAGACGTGGGACCGGCAGCCATGGGACCAGCAGCAGTGGGACCGGCAGCCGTGGGACAGGGACCTGTTAATTAATTGTATAAAGAAATCTTAATGAATTATATATAAAGAAAGCATCAAATCTCGCTCAACATAAAACTTCAAATATACTAATAATTCGGTCGCACTCTGCTTTCAAGCTGTCAACAGCCTCTATAAATTTGAACCAACTTTAAATGCGATTCAACTCATGGCATGGGAACAGAGTCCATGCATATATGAAAAATCTAGTGCAAAAAGTAAGGGCCTGGCAATGCTCAAATGATAAAGCCGCCAACGAGAAAGTGAGGAGCAGAGAGCCAGAGACGCCCGGCAGCCATGAAGAAGAGCACAAGAACAATATATGTCAAAGGATCATCGAAATTCAATAAGATTTCAAATTAATAAAATCATATTCGACACGGCAAACATGTACGCGGCATGTCCGCCCAAAACAAAAGATGGACAGGGGCAGACATGCAAACACGGGATTTATGCATGCGCCATAC
Organism: Chrysopogon serrulatus; assembly: GCA_015844335.1. Lineage (NCBI taxonomy): Eukaryota > Viridiplantae > Streptophyta > Magnoliopsida > Poales > Poaceae > Chrysopogon > Chrysopogon serrulatus. The sequence continues at coordinate 803,174 of JADLZL010003084.1, read as the reverse complement.
AAGAAAGATTGGTGCGTACCTTTAAGATGGGAATCCAATTTCGTATACTTCATGAGGCCGCTGTCCAGTCGCCGCTGAAGAGCTGAAGGGAGCGATCTTATACCTGGGCACTGAGTAATTGTAAGTTCACGAAGAGATGAGTATTCTTGTGGTTCTGGCCAACTGGGAAAGGATGCCAGGCTTAAACCTTGCAGCCAGAGAGATTCCAGTGCAAAGAGATCTTTGATGCATAATGATTCCAGTGATCGCAACTCTTTGCAGTAGGTAATTTCTAGTTCTTTGAGTGTATCCAGCTGCCCTGGTATGGAGCGTAGTTTGTCGCAAAACTTAATTTGTACTCCTCTGAGGGATGAGGGAAGATAGACAATCTCTGACAACCCCTCACAGTGCCATATTGTTAGATATTCTAGAGATGATGGAAGGAGGTTACCCGAGGGTATTGATGGTGATAGCTTCTTCTGAACATGTGCGGATGCCATCACATCATGGGTACTAGCAGCGTCTTCATTCAACTGTTGCTTGCCGTATAGGGACTCAAGCTTAATACAGTTAATAACTTGCATCCTCTTGAGAGCAGGGGAGTTGAAGACCTCTACCAGACTTTCACAACCATATATCTCTAGAGACTCTAGATGGGGCAAAAGTTGGCTCCTTCCTATTGTGGCCTGGTCAGGACCATTTGACGCTGCGTATCCAGTTAGATTCTTGCAGTTTTTAATCTGTAGCCTCCGCAAGGAATTCAAGCTTTGGAATACTTTCTCCGGCCAGTGGATAAGCTCATCGCAGCTATCAATTGTCAGATCCTGCAGCTTCCCATAGCAAAACGCAGATGACGGATGGTCCCATTCCTCTTTAACATCCATCTTGATGGCCTTCGAAAGCAAACTGATTTCTCCCAGAGAAAACTGTTTGTTTGCTTCACTCAAAATCAGTTCTCTCAGCATTGGTGCCGTAGGTAGAGTTGTTATCATTGGGCATTTCTTGAGAACAACAGTCTCAAGCTGAGGAAATGTTACAACAGCTCCATCCATTGCCTCACAAAATCCTTCAAGAACCTGAAGATTAACTAGATTAAGATCCTTGAGCTTTCCAAAGGTGGAGGATGTACAGCTGCTACACAAGAATTGCAACTTCTCCAATCCTTCCAAATGAAGGAGCTGCAGTTCTGCTAGCTGACACAATGGAGGAAGCTGCTCTGCTTTACTACAGTTAGATAGCCGCAGCTCAACTATATTTTTCAACATACCCATCCAAGCTGGAAAACCCGTGCCTTGGTAGGAACATATTTCTAGAGCCAGTAGTCCATCATGAGCTTTCAGATTCTCCAGCACCCCATGACATGGTTGTTCCTCCTCATTTCCACTTGTCCATTGTAGTGATAGTTGTCTCAGTTCCTTCTTATTCTCAAGATTGGATGCTTTTGCATCTTTTCCCACTTTCACATTTTCGAGCTGCTTTAACATTAATGAACCACCAATATTTAAATCCTTTAGCTCTCCAAGACTACTACAATTGGAGCCACTGCCCACGACAAACTGTGTAATGGTTCGGAGTGAGGTAATTCGTCCAAGCTCTGGAGGCATGCACTCCAAATCATCACACCCATCTGTATAGAGATGACGAAGGGAACTCATGTGCTTCATTTGCTCAGGAAGTCTTTTGAGTCTCCAGCAGCCAGAAAGTTTGAGTGTCTGAAGACTATAGAGGATGCTCATGTTATCTGGAAGTGCTACAATGCCTCCATTATTTGACAGATCAAGGTACCTAAGGTGGCACAGGTGTTTTGGTTTTATTGATATATTAGTTCTTGATCCTGGCAGAGAAAGTGCTCGGAGAGAACTAAATTTTGATGAATGTAGCACCACATCTTCATAGTAATAATATCTATTATTAAACATCATTGTTTGTATAGTTGGAATCTTTTCGTCCATTGTACCATATAAAAAGTTTAATGCCTTTTGCCTTTTGCCTGTTTGAAACAGTATATGGCGGGCAGCACTAGGAAGCAACTCACCAATTTGAATGGATTTGTTAGTTATGCAAACACACTCTTTTTCTGCAGCAGATTGTGCAACATCATGCATGAGGTCATGGATCTTGACAAAAGTTGTAGAACTATACCCAACCCTTGTTTGCTCCTCATACTGGAAGAATGACCTTGAAACCATCTCACTGACAATCAGTTTGCCCATGGTTTCAGCAGGTACCTTGTTTTGATCTGAGATATAACCATTGGCCATCCATAGTTGGATAAGCTTGTCCACATCAATTTCATAATCCTTTGGATACATAGCACAGAAGGCAAAGCATTGCTTCATATCAGTTGGCAAGTCATTATAGCTGAGCTTGAGTACACGTAAAATTCCATTCTCATCATTGCATATACTGGTTCGATCTAATATGTCCTCCCATTCTTCCTTTGTGGTCTTGTTACACAAAACAGACCCCAATGCTTTGGCTGCCAATGGGGACCCAGCACATCTCTTTGCAACCCGGCCAACCAATTCAACTAGCTCTGGCTTATTATTAGTCTTTGACAATCTGAAAGCTCTTGTTGCAATGATATCTTTTATAAATACTATGTCCAATTTTTCCATATCATGGTATTTATTTTCCCATGAGTTCTTAGCCATGAATTCAGCAATTTTTTTATTACGAGTCGTCGTCAGTACTGCACTACCAACACCACCTTGTTTAAGACATGCCTTCAACTTTCCCCACTCGTCCTCATTTTCATTCCAGACATCATCCAATACCAAAAGATACCTATGAGAGAAACATATTTAATATTTTTCTGTTAGTACCTTTCCATGTGAATGTTTCTAAATCAAGCAAAGTTGTATGTTGCTAGGTACTTCTATGGATTACATAAACAAACCATTCCGAGCAGAGCAGTTAGTTCAAATAGCACAAAAGGCTGTAGTGGTGGTTGGTTGATGCGGATGGATGAAAACGGATCGGATACGGACGGATATCACTGATACCACATTTGTTTTCATATTTCTATTCGGATTTAGATTCGAATACGGATAGTGTCATCCATGCCGGATAGGATATGATTGGATATCGACAGCATAAATATGCGATTTAAGTATTCGGATACAGATACGGTACTGGATGTTAAATATCCGGACCCGGATACGGACAGATCTAAACCCCTCTAAACAAATTCGGTCAAGCAGACAGTCGGATAAATATCCATACCATTTTCATCCATAGGTTGGGGGCAGGGCGAGCCGCTCACCCAACCGGAACCCACCCCGAGCCAGACATACCATACCATACGGACGTGCCGAGCTCTGTTCCATCCACATACACAATACACAGACATATGCAGTATATAGCGGCATCTCAGCATTGACAAGTGCTAAGTGCTGAGTGTTCCATCCACATACACAATACAGCTGAAAAAAGCCCGGCCCTGGAGGAGTATTTAATTTTCCAATGTTGGCGTCGTAGCACGTGACTACATGTCGTGCGTATCTCTCCAGCCATATAGTCTACAGGAAAAACGGAACTACAATTGTTGGTATTGTGAGCTTTTGTGTTTAAGCTATATATATACTGCATAAATATAGTCAACAGGAGAACGGATAGGGGTGGGGAAAATAATTTAAGCGTCCGTTTCAGAACCATGTTATACTTACATGGGACTGAATAGTGGTAGAACGCGGTAGTAAATATTTCTTACAGGTGACCATGCTAAAAAAAAGGTAAAGTCAGGTAATTAGACCTGTCTTTTGTGCTACTTTACTTTTCCAACCCACGCACAAACTTGTGTTAGCAAAAAAATATGCCATAGAGGTACAAAATAACACGAATTACTGAGTGTTTAGCAAGAATAAATAAAAGAGAAAATTTCTTATTCGACATTAAAAAAACTTGGTGTCCCAATTTAGTTGCTAAACTTAAAATCTCCCAAATCACGCACTAGGCTGGCCTATCCTCCTCGTTTTGCTGGGCTAGCCTTGTACAGCCACCGGAGGTGACATGTTCCTGTCCACTGAAGCTAGTGGAGGCAATGATCCGTGGTCTAAACCATGCATGGAACCACTGGGATTATGCAAAAAAAAAGGTCCTAAAAATTGTGTATAAATAGTTCTAAAAATTGGTCCTAATAAAGAAAAAACACCAAAAAAATTCGATACTCTAGGGAACAGCAGTGATGTTAATAAGAGAAAAAAAGGGCCTAAATAGTTCTCTACCAGACAGAATGGCATCCTATAGGCTGCAAAATGGAGGAGGGGCAAAATTGTCCTTTCTCATTTGGGTTAACACTGTTACATGTCCAATCTAACTGGTGACCATATAGGGAAGATTTCAAGTTTAGGTGCCAAATTAGGAACAACAAGTTTTTTAGTGTCAAATAAGGAATTTTCTCTAAAACATAGAACCATAATACAAGTTAAGAGACTTGAGTTAGCAATAATACCTCTTTCCCCTAAAATATTTCTTAAGCTTGTTGAGTGCCTCCTCAAGGGTTTTCTCTGAAGAACTACAGATCTTGTTGGCAAGATCACGAACATTGAAATCATCAGATACGCATACCCACTTTAGTAGCTGGAAATGCTCTTTGACTCGGGAGTCATTGTAGATGAGCTGAGCGAGGGTGGTCTTGCCCAACCCTCCCATGCCAACAATGGGAACAACCATGAGATCACCACTGGTAACATGGCCATTCACCAATATATCAACAATTTTCTTCTTCTCAATATCTCTGCCAAAAATATTTTCAGAATCATCAATAATGGAAGCCGTCTCACGCCACTCCTTCCATGCTGGTGCAGCCTCGACCTCAAGCTTGTTGAATCCAAACTTGTTCATTTCATCCACAAGGACCTCGAAGGTGTCAACAATCCTACGAAGCCTATAGCTCATCTTGATATGGAATGCGACACGGTTGTGAGTAGGGAAGAGTTTTACTGCAGCAATAATGCCGAGCTTGGTGATGTGCCCATTCTCCTTGGCTCGACGGCGGAGCGCCTCGTACTCGAAGTCATCAAAGACCTCTTTCGCAACGTACGCCGCCACCTTGAGCTCCTCGAGCCATTTCTTCACTCCTTCTCGACGGGACACCTGCTTCTCGGCGTCGACAATGACGTCGTGGATGAGAGGCAGCCGGCGCTTGAGGGTGTTGTGCTGCTTCTTCATGCCCTTCATCACCTTGTACTGGTCCAGGAGATAATTGGACACCTTCTCCTTCAGCAGGGACACCAGTGGGGCGACCACCATGCTGGCCGCTACTTCAGCCATTGGAGCAAGCACTCAGCAGAGCTCGATCTGGGTCGAGAAGCACGCTTAGAGGGAGAGGGGAGCGCAGGTCACACTGCCATAGGGGATGGGAACATTAGACAATGGCGTGGGGAAGTGGAGAAGATAGAAGAGAACGGTCCAAGCAAAGCGATTTGGTGGAAAACAGAGTAGGGCTAGGCATCCACTTACTAGTTACTAGCTTTGCCCGTCAGCATCAGTACAGCACGGCGGCTTTGTTTGCTTTAATATCGAATCAAAGAAAAAGCAATGCATCTGTTCCTTCATATCCACGCAAAGAACCTTTATCGCTAGTGGATGTCAGTAGCAGAAATGGAACAAATCCAATCTCTAGTGGCAGTGGAATAAACTGCAGTTGCCCCTAGTGGCAATGGAATAAATTGCAGTTGCACTTGCACAATGAAAGCACTAATGAGAAAATTGAAACGGGAAGAAATCTCAACAATCTGTTTTTGAACTGTTTGTTTGATTGTTTGTTCATCGTCTCACCCTGACTCTGGCAGTGAGTAAAAATGGAGCACCAAGCTATTGAGATTCTTGCCCTACAGGATCTCTCAGCTCAGCCGCATAGTCAATTACTGCTTCAGTCTGTGTATGCAGAGCAGCATAGACGTAAAGCAACGAGCAAGTCAAATTGGAAGAGTTGTCCGGCTCAATATTATTTATATTTTCACTATCTGGATGAAAAATTTCTCAACCGCATGTACATGCATACAACTATGACACCTTAAAGGATACTAAATTTATATTAGCTCAAATATTATTGAGTCAACTCATGTAATAATTACTCTCAAAGTGAAATTGTGATGAAATGGGCTGCTTGTTTGAACCGGATGAGATAATTATTACTCTCAAAGTGAATTTTGAAAATTAAAAGATCTCTGAAATTTGCTGCAGTTCAAGCTGGTGAGAATTATAGCAGTCAACTCCCCTATAGCATGAGTCTCAAACACAACACCGTTGAAGCCTCAAGGAAATACTTTTCAGTTTAATATCCTTTTAGAGGAACCTGAATTATGGGTTGATATGTAACTTGTACTAACTCCATTCTAAATTATAATTTCATTTGATTTTTAACCTCAAGTTTGACCACTCATCTTATTAATATAAAATATCATATTATTTTTGTTGTTACTTGCTTTATTAACAAGAGTTCTTCAATAATGACTTAAATTTAACCTATAAATTTTTTGAATAAGACGACAAAACAACCTTGAGGTTGAAAAAATCAAATGATTATAATAATCTGTAATGGAGCGAGTAGAAAATTATGGGTTAACTGCTACCACCATTATTATTATTATTTTGATAATCCCTTAGGCGAATTATATATGGGGTTGATATGTAGTAACTTGTAGATAAACGGGTGGCTTTCAATTTGAGATGCTGACAACTCGAATCCGAAAAGAGTGCTGGGCTAACATTACAAGGCCCAAGGCCCATCTATCACTAAAACCCTGTTGTGCTGGAGCCCACCGCCGAGCGAAGCGAAGTCCGTCCCGTCTCCCCGTCTCCACCCGAGTCCTGTCGCCGGGCCGGGACGGCGGCGCGCGAGCATTGCTTCTCCATTCCGTCTCCTCCCCATCGATCGATCAAGTACGAGTAGAGCGGAGTGGACATGTAGCGGCGGCGGCAGCAGACCCTCCTCCGCCGTCTCCCGCCGCTGAGGGCGATAGCGCAGGCTCCGTGGCGGCCGACCGGCTGGGATGCTAATACGGCTCTGCGCCGGAGGGGAGGAAGGGAAAGGCGTCTCCCGATTCTCTTTTCCCGGCGGTGGTGGCATGGCCTACGGCGTCCCTCCCCTGAGAAGAGCTGTGCTACCTCTTCTTTCTACTAATGAATGCGATCACCCACATGCATTTTGTTTGTTGATGATGAGGCCCTTACAGTGTGCTTTGATTTTTCTGGCGAGTCGGAATCCACAAATGCCCAAGGAGGGGAGAAGGAACACGCGCGTTGTATCTATCTGTGATGAGGCTGGATCGGTTCATCGTGTAATCTATCTAATCTAATCTATTACGGATGTCGTGTGTTCCCTCCGCGGACGCCACTGTATGTTCCTGCAGGTCTCCGCCGTGTGCAACAACGGTGGCATGCCAGGATGACGAGTCCTTCAAGGACCCTGTATTGCGGATGGAATGGAGGAGGCCTTGCTGCGGCCAACTGTACTCCTTGGAGAACCATTGGAAGCAGAGGCAGCTGACACCAGAAGCAGCGCCTCTCCCTCCTCATGCAATTTGACCCTGTATTGCAATATGAATTGCAATGCATATTTGCCATAGCTGGCCTCAAATGCATGAATCCATGAATTGCAATGCATCATTACAGAGCAGAGCTGGCTCCCGTTTTATTCATTCATCCGTAGCATAGCAAGAGAAACCAATCCGAGCATTCGGCTCTGAACACGCGCAGTCTGATCCAACCTCCTCACCAAAGCAAACCATATTTGCCACGGCCACATCGGACAGAGTCACAGGGATGTGCTTATCTTTGCATGAGCTGTATTGTGTATAAGTTAACCAATAAGGTACCGATGAGACTGATTACAAAAAATAAACGGCGCTGCATAAATAAATCTCTCCTCCTATTCTGGAACTCTCTGTTCTCCATCTCACTCTGACTGATCCTACAGTAAAATCGACGGTATCTAGCGATATATATATATATAATAGTTATTCCCTGATGCTGTCAAAGAATAACCAACGAGTAATCTATGAATGTATGATACAAAGCACAACTGCACAAGGATCCGATCCGACTGCAGAGCAGATCCTTGTCCTGCGCTGCTTCTGCACTTGGAGATGAGGGAAGAAGGTTCCGCTTCAGGCTTCAGCGTGTCCTTCTCCCCCGGATCGGATTCATCGCCGGCCGGTCATGATTGCTGCCGTTGCTCCTGCATTGGATGTCAATCAGTGGACAAGGCGCGGTCTTCACTCTTCGACCAAGTCGCAGAAAATTAGTGCGAGCAGCAGAGACGCCCAAGCAGCCGTCGACGGGCAGCCGTGGGACTGGCAACCGTGGAGGGATCTGTTAAGTAATTATATATAAAGAAATCATCAAAGCTGGCTCAATAAAACTTCAAATAAATGCTAATTCGGTCAAACTCTGCTTCCGGCTGCCAACAGCCTGTATAAATTTGAACCAACTTTAAATGCAATTCAACTCATGGCGTGGGAACAGAGTCCATGCATATATGAAAAATCTAGTGCAAAACGTAAGGGCCTGACAATGCTCAAATGATAAAGCCGCCAACTGAGAAAGCGAGAAGCAGAGAGCCAGAGACGCCTGGCAGCCATGAAGAAGAGCACAAGCACAATCTATGTCAAAGGATCATCGAAATTCAATAAGATTTCAAATTAATAAATTATATTTGACACGGCAAACATGTACGCGGCGTGTCCGCCCAAAACAAAAAATGGACAGGGGCAGACATGCAAACACGAGATTTATGCATGCACCACACGGGAAATATTAGTACGTACCTTTAAGATGGGATTCCAAATCCGTATACTCCATGAGGCCGCTGTCCAGTCGCCGCTGCAGAGCTGAAGGGAGCGATTTTATACATGGGCACTCATCAATTGTAAGCGAACGAAGAGATGAGTATTCTTGTGGTTCTGGCCCACTGGGAAAGGATGCCAGGCTTAAACCAAGCAGATAGAGGGATTCCAGTGCAGAGAGATCTTTGATGCATAATGATTCCAGTGATCGCAACTCTTCGCAGTAGGCAATTGCTAGTTCTTTGAGTGTATCCAGCTGCCCTGATATGGAGCGTAGTTTGTCGCAAAATTCAATTCTTACTACTTTGAGGGACGAGGGGAGATCGACAACCTCTGATAATCCCTCACAAAACTCTATTCTTAAATATTCTAAAGATGATGGAAGGAGGTTACCCAAGGCCATTGATGGTGACAACTTCTCCTGAACATCTGCGGATGCCACCACATCATGGGTACTAGAAGCGTCTTGATTCAACTGTTGCTTGCCGTATAGGGACTCAAGTTTATGACAGAATGAAACTCCCATCCTCTTGAGAGCAGGGGAGTTGAAGACCTCCACCATACTTTCACAACGATATATCTCTAGAGACTCTAGATGGGGCAAAAGTTGGCTCCTTCCTATTGTTGCCTGGTTAGGACCATTTGACCCTGCGTATCCAGTTAGATTCTTGCAGTTTTCAATACGTAGCCTCCGCAAGGAATTCAAGCTTTGGAATACTTTCTCCGGCCAGTGGATAAGCTCATCGCAGCTATCAATTGTCAGATCCTGCAGCTTCCCATAGCAAAACGCAGATGACGGATGGTCCCATTCCTCCTTAACACCCAGCTTGACGACCTCTGAAGTCAAACTGATTCCTCCCAGAGAAAACTGTTTGTTTGCTTCACTCAAAATCAGTTCTCTCAGCATTGGTGCCGTCGGTAGAGTTGTTAACATTGGGCATTTCTTGAGAACAACAGTCTCAAGCTGAGGAAATGCTACAATAGCTCCATGCATTGCCTCACAAAATCCTTCAAGCACCTGAAGATTAACTAGATTAAGATCCTTGAGCTTTCCAAATGTGGAGGATGTACAGCTGCTACACAAGAATTGCAATTTCTCCAATCCTTCCAAATGAAGGAGCTGCAGTTCTACTAGCTGACACAATGGAGGAAGCTGCTCTGCTTTACTACAACCAGATAGCCGCAGCTCAATTATGTTTTTCAACGTACCCATCCAAGATGGAAAACCAGTGCCTTGGTAGGAACATATTTCTAGAGCCAGCAGTCCATCATGAGCTTTGAGATTCTCCAGCACCTCATGACATGGTTGTTCCTCCTCATTACCACTTGTCCATTGTAGTGATAGTTGTCTCAGTTCCTTCTTATTCTCAAGATTGGCTGCTTTTGCATCTGTTCCCCCTTTCACATTTTCGAGCTGCTTTAGCATTAATGAACCACCAATATTTAATTCCTTTAGCTCTCCAAGACTACTACAATTGGAGCCACTGCCCACTACAAACCGTGTAATGGTTCGGAGTGAGGTGTTTCGTCCAAGCTCTGGAGGCATGCACTCCAAATCATCACATCCATCTGTATAGAGATGACGAAGGGAACTCATGTGCTTCATTTGCTCAGGAAGTCTTCTGAGTCTCCAGCAGCCAGAAAGTTTGAGTGTCTGAAGACTATAGAGGATGCTTATGTCATCTGGAAGTGCAACAATGCCTCTATTATCTGACAGATCAAGGTACCTAAGGTGGCACAGGTGCTTTGGTTGTATTGGCATATCAGCTCTTGATCCTGGCAAAGAAAGTGCTCGGAGAGAACTAAATTTTGATGAATGTAGCACATCTTCATGGTAATAATTTCTATCAAACATCATTGTTTGTATAGGTGGAAACACTTCCCTCATAGTACCAAATAAGGAGTTTAATCTCTTCTGTTCTGTGCGTGTTTGAAACAGTATATGGCGGGCAGCACTAGGAAGCAACTCACCACTTCGAATGAATTCCTTAGTTATGCAAACACACTCCTTTTCTGAAGCAGACATTGCAACATCATGCATGAGGTCATGGATCTTGACAAAAGTTGTAGAACTATACCCAATCCTTCTTTGCTCCTCATACTGGAAGAATGACCTTGAAACCATCTCATTGACAATCCGTTTGCCCATGGTTTCAGCAGGTACCTTTTGATCTGAGATATAACCATTGGCCATCCATAATTGGATAAGCTTGTCGACATCAATTTGATAATCCTTTGGATACATAGCACAGAAGGCAAAGCATTGCTTCATGTCAGTTGGCAAGTTATTGTAGCTGAGCTTGAGTACACGTAAAATTCCATTCTCATCATCGCATATACTGGTTCGTTGTAATATGTCCTCCCATTCTTCCTTTGTGGTCTTGTTACACAATACAGACCCCAATGCTTTGGCTGCCAATGGAGACCCAGCACATCTCTCTGCAATTGGGCCAACCAATTCAATTAGCCCTGGCTTATTGTTAGTCTTTGGCAATCTGAACGCTCTTGCTGTAATGATATCTTTTATAAATCTTATGTCCAATTTTGCCATATCATGGTATTTATTTTTCCATGAATTGTTAGCCATGAATTCAGCTATTTCTTTATTACGAGTCGTCGTCAGTACTGCACTACCAGCACCACCTTGTTTAAGACATGCCTTCAACTTTCTCCACTCGTCCTCATCTTCATTCCAGACATCATCCAATACCAGAAGATACCTATGAGAGGAACATATTTAATCTGTTAGTACCTTTCTATAAAGATGTTCCTAAATCAAGCAGAGTTTTATGTTGCGAGGTACTCCTACGAATCAAACAAACAAATCATTCCAACCAGAGAAGTTAGTTCAAATTAACACAAAGGCTGTGGTGGTGGTTGGTTGGTGCGGTTGGGGGCGGGGCCCAGGAGGAGGAGGCGAGCCGCTCACCCAACCGGAGCCCACCCCGCGGGTTCGAGGAGGAGAAGCCCGAGCCAGACATATATTATATACCATACCATACGGACGGGCGGGCATATATACACGGCTATGACCGTACTACAATTGTTGGCTTTGTGAACTTCTGTGTTTAAGCTATATATATACTGCGGCCTTGTTCAGTTCGTGAGAAAGTTTCTTTCACGCACTGTAGCATTTTCGTTTGTATTTGGCAAATATTGTCCAATCGTGACCCAACTAGGCTCAAAAGATTCGTCACGTGATTTACAACTAAACCATATAATTAGTTATTTTTTTTACTAACATTTACTGCTCCATATATGCGGGTAGAAATTGATGTGATGGGAAAGTTGCTGAAAGTTGCATGAAAGTTGCAACTTTCAGCTCAACTAAACAAGGCCTGCATATATATAGTCTACAGGAGAAGGGGTAGGGGTGGGGACAGTAATTCAAGCTTCCATTTCAGAACCATGTTATATTTACACGGGACTTAATACTGGTAGAACGCAGTAGTAAATATTTCTTACAGGTGACCATGCTAAAAATAAATAAAGTCAGGTAATTAGACCCGTCTTTTGTGCAATTTTACCTTTCCAACCCACGCACAAACTTATGTTAGCAAAAAAAAAAAAATGCCATAGGGGTACAAAATACAAGACACGACGTACTGAATGTTTAGCAAGAATAAATAAAAGAGAAAATTTCTTATTTGACACTAAAAAACTTGTTGTTTCCAATTTAGCTGCTAAACTTGAAATCTCCCTTATTTAGGTTCCCTTAAAATTTTTGCTCCTAAAATGACATTACCATTTATTTAGGCCACTGCTACTGTGAACTGTCACGTGAGGTCACGTGCAAAAAATATGAGAATGCCCCTGTCCGGTTATCTTCTTAAGTAAGGGTGTGTTTAGTTTGAGGGGGTAAAAATTTGTGGGTGTCACATCGGATGTTTTTTGCGATGTCAGAAGGGGTTTTCGGATACTAATAAAAAACTAATTGCACAGCTCGCCTCGAAATCGTGAGACGAACCTTTTAAGCCTAATTAAGCCGTCATTAGCACATGTGGGTTACTGTAGCACTTAAGGCTAATCATGGCCTAATTAGGCTTAAAAGATTCGTCTCGAGATTTCCAACCAAACTGTGCAATTAATTTTTTATTTCGTCTACATTTAGTATTCCATGCATGTGCCGCAATGTAACACCCTGGGTGTTAAGCATGCATTAGTGGCATCATTAATTAATCATGAGCATCATTAGCATGACATGATCTTCATTAGCACAAGCATGAGCATCATCATCCCATGAAAACCATAGTTTGCAAGTACTTTATTTCATGCATTGTTTTCAATTAAGTCTTGCTTGTCCTTGCTTGCTAATTAGAGTAATTAATTCTTAATGTGGATGCTTGACCATGTTTGGAACTGAGTGTTTGAGGTTTTCAAATGATTTTACAAAATAATTGTTGAAAAGATTTGGCATTTTTTGAAGCAATTCAAAATTAGGGTTTAAAAACCCCTTTCAAAAAGCCTTTTCTAATTTTTATTTATAATTCAAAATCTACTTGGAATCTTGCTTTGACCCCAAAATAAAAAAGTGTTCAGTTTTAAATTCTCTACAACTTTTATTTTGGGCATTTTGTTTGAAACAGACTTTTAAATTTATCAAAAACTGGCTTTTTGATTAGTTGCATTTGAATTCAAAATTTCAAGAAAAAGAAGGAAGCCAGGCACAAAACGAAGCGGGCCGCTGCCCACGCCGCCCGCGGCCCGGCTCGCGCCCGCGCAAGCCCGCGTCAGAAGCCGGCCGGGCGCGGCGCTGGGGCGCCACGCGCTCACAGCGCCTAGCCGCGCATGCAGCGTGGTGGCCGCGCCCGGCGAAGCGGGCCCCACTCCGGCCGCTCGAGGCAAACGCCTCAACCGGCCGCCCCGCCTGCCTCCCACTCCCCAAAGCACTCACTCGCCCACTTTCTTTCCTCTCGCGGCCGGGCAAAGACACCAACAAATGGCAGCCGCCGCGGGTGAGCTCAACGCCATTCTGCCGCTCCTGTCCACGCCACCACACTCACCACCGCGTCGCCGCCGCCACTTGCGCTGCTGCACCTCCATGCAAGCCACCGGGGCTCTGGGCGCCCAATCGGGGCACCCAAACCCCCCGGCGAGGTCCGCCTTGAGCCGCTAGGACTTACGCCGCACATGGGGTCGGCCTAGCCGTCGCTGGGAGTGGCCGGCCGGCCGCCATGCAGCACCGCCGCCGCCCGCCTTCCCCGCGCCGCCGCCGCTGGGGGCTCACCGCCGGGCAGCAGCCAACACCACCGGGCGAGTGAGCCTTGCGATGGGGAACACGTTGGTGCCCCCCGGCGCAACCTCGCCGGGCGAAAGTTAGGCCGATCGGCCCCGCGCCCGCTCCCGGCCGGCTGACCGGTGGGTCGGGTTCACCCGGGGCCCAAATTGTCGGCCGGTCCATGGTCCACTGGACCAGGCCCATGGACATTTAGGGTTTCAGTTTTTATTTGAAAAAAAATTCGAAAATGCATTTAAATGATTTGAAATTCATATCTTATGTATTTGTGATCCAAATTGAGTGAAGTTAGTTTAGTTAGGTTTCTACTGATGAGATCTATCTGAAAAAATTATGAAATGCATTTTTGGTGATATTTTCTATGAAGAATTATTTAATTGTTTTAAAGGCTAAAATCCATTTAAATGCATAATAATAAATTCTATATTGCTTAGAAAATTATGGTTCTTATTTTGTTAGTTTTGTCTTATGATGTACTTTCTGGAAAAAATATGTGTTATGCAGTTTATATGAAATAATTTTGAGATATGATTTAAATGTATTTCAGGCTATTTACTTTAGGAATTTATAATAAATAAATTATAAGGAATTATGGCTTGATAATTTTTGGTGACTGCTCTTGTGCTTAGGAGCATCTAAGAAAAATGTTAAATCTGTTGTTTGACACTTTTCACTGTGCAAAGTAATTAAATATGCTTTTCTGTCCTGGTGCTTGTTATTTTTGTGTTGGCCATGATATGCAATGAAATATGATGAAATTTTTACCATGAGCTCCAGTAAGCATGCTGTAGCTACTGCAATTTTTGTAGATTTTTCTGGACTGTTTAAGAATAAGTCACAGTTCAAGTGCTAGTTTTCACATAAAATGATAAGCCTTTTAATAAATACTTTAAAGGCATTATTATTGCTTTTTAAGTAATTTCAATTGTGTATTGCTTGCTGGTCATGTTTGTACAGTGCCATGCTTAAATAATATATGTGTTGTATGTGTAGTGATATCACACACCCACCTTTCTTTATGCTCTTTTCTAAAAAGTTAGAGAAGAGATATGCACGTACTCAAGAAATATGATATGATTGTTTGTAGAGAGGAGATATGCACTTACTCGTCAAATAATGTTAATCATATTCATCTATGAGCATCATATATGTGTGCATTCGTTATATTTACACATGTGCATCGTATCATATAGGTTCACAAGAGGACCCCAGAATTTGGAATTCGAGGAGAACCCTCGGGAGGAGCAAAGCAGCGAAAAGCTCCCGCGGGAGAGGAAGGAGAGGCAGGGGAAGAAGATCTTCCTGAGTGTCCCGACCACCGCGCAGGTACCTTCGAAAGAGGTAAGCCCCGGAGCATTTTCTTACCTATGCTTTTAACACTCTAATTATGCTTTATGACTGATGCATTAAGTATAGAAGTTGAGTGCAACCGTTGATACATTATATCCTTGTTTACTCTTGTTACCCTACCTTGATTACCCTGTTGGTCTATGACGAGTTAAATGCTTAGCTTGGTTAGACGGTAGAAGTCGGGTGATTCCTTGTTACCTGTGAGCATAGATGGTTACTTTATGTTAGTGAAAGCTTTATGTTGATATCATCATAATAATTGGTTTATGTTGTGATAATTAGAGACCGAGCGGAGTCTTATGGGGTTTCGGACCATAGTGATTCCGTTTGTATAGCATAAGGACCGTGCCGTTGTGCGTCCCTCGAGTCATTTTGAACGCATGTCTCACACTTAGCTGGCCGGATAAGTCCTTTCGACCGCGAAGCCTAACACTATTCAGGCCGGCTCTCGATCCATTCGTACCGTATTGGAGATGTATGGGGGACCACAGAGGCGCGAAGAGTAAGTCCGAGGCTAGAACGTCTGGCTCAGGCAGTCGGACGGTCTCCGGGTATAGTGGTTCCTATTGAAACCGTGTTCTTCCCGAATAAGTGCCACGGTGATCTATAGCACACCGATGGGTGAGTGTGGTTTGTGTGAGAAATACCCCTAAGTTCAGTAGTAATCGATTCGAATCGCCATTATTCCTGGACAGTGAACACTTGACTTGAGTTACGTCATCGTAGTAATGATTATGTAATGATGATAATGATGATGATGGAAAAAGGCTATAATTTGCTATGGTTACTATTTGATTGATTAATAAGATTAATAAATACAAGTGATGACTAGTATAGGTGCTCACCTAGCATTAATAGGAATGATTAAGCTGAGCTATCACTATACTGGTTTAAAATGGTTACTCTTGCTTTTCCACAAAAGAGTCAAGCTATCCCCTGGTAAAGCCTGTCATACTCCTTGGAGTCTTTTATTTGAGTCAGACGTGTAAGTCTAGCTGAGTACCCTCTCGTACTCAAGGTTTTGTCCCTCTTGTTGTTTATGCAAATGGTCATTCCTTCTATGGATACTGCGAGACCTGTCTCTACCCTGTGGATTAAAAGACCAAAGGGCATGGTCGTATCTTAATATTCTCCCCACTTGCTTTTGTTGGATTTGACTCAGTACTGGCACTGTAAACTGAGTGTGCATGGGTTCAGCTTTCAAAACTGCTTTGCTTTCGCTATTTGAATTCGAGACTTAGTTTGTAATAACTTTATTTCGCTACTCTGATGTTATCGAGCTGTTTGTGAACTGATGTAACATGTGAGCTGCGATCGCTAAACTCTATACGATCTTGGTTGATGATGTTTGGTTTGAAATCACTCGAGATTTTCGGACTACTGGGTTTATAAGTAAGTGTGGTAACTGCTTGCTTAGTGAGCGGTTTTTACACTTATACTTTTATAAATTGATCGGTTCTGCTACACGCAAGATTTGATGTAACGGCCAACGGGTACCGTGCAAAAACTTTTGGAACTAAACACGCCCTAAGAAAATTACTCCATTCGTTCATGCGAGCCGTTCGAGTGGGGAGTGGTACCGACCTGCGAGTCGAGCAAGGGTGGCGGCGCGCCACGCCGTGGGCAACACGCGCTGTCCTGGTGCGGCCCCTCGTCGTCCTAGGTAGCCATCGCGATCCAACGGCCCGGCGCGCCCCACCCCGCACCATGTCGTCCCCCGTGTGGCGCCTCGCGGCCCCCTGCGCCCGGCGTGGCCTTAAGGGCGCATTTGGTTCACGACCAACGCGTGCCACGCCGTTACCCGCTGCTGCCACGCCAAACTTTAGCCCTCCGTTTGGTTATTTGCCGCAAGCTGCCGAAGTTGTGGCACGCCCACGATCCTTGCCGTGAATTACGTCGGGCGCGTTTGGTTTATTACCGAAAACGCCCGCGCGGACACAGGGCATGCCGCAACTTCGGCGCTGAAATCCGGCGCCACACCTTTCGGCACGTTTGGCAGCGCAAATGAACTACGTAACTACGGCGTGATCGTAGGCGTGCCACAACTCCGGCAGCTTGCGGCAAATAACCAAAGGGGGCTAAAGTTTGGCGTGGCAGCTGTGGCATCGGCGTGGCACGCGCTGGTCGTGAACCAAACGCGCCCGTAGTTCATTTGCGCTGCCAAAAGCGTGCCGAAGGTGTGGCGCCGGATTTCAGCGCCGAAGTTGCGGCATGCCCACAGGTCCGGCGCGGCGTTTTCTGGTAATAAACCAAACGCGCCCTAAGGCCCGAAGCGGCCATGCATTGCAGCCCAGCGGCCCCGGCGCGCCGCAGCTGGCACCACGTGTGGCCCCGGCGCGACTCCTCCAACCCCTCCTGGCCCCAGCGCTGCTTCATGCCCCTGGCATTGATGATGGCCACTGGACTCTCGCCGGCGCAATAAGTAAACGCCAAATCACGCGCTAGGCTGACCTATCCTCCTCGTTTTGCTGTGCTAGCCTTGTACAGCCACCGGAGGCGACATGTTCCTGTCCGGTGAAGCTAGTGGAGGCAATGATCCGTAGTCTAAACCATATGGAACCATTGGGATTATGAAAAAAAAAATGGTCCTAAAAATTGTGTATAAATAGTCCTAAAAATTGGTCCTAACAAAGAAAAAATACCGAAACAATTCCATACTCTAGGGAACAGCAGCGATGTTAATAAGAAAAAAAAAAGTGCCTAAATAGTTCTGTATGAGACAGAATGGCATCCTAGACTGCAAAATGAAGGAGGGGGCAAAATTGTCCTTTTGCATTTGAGTTAACACCCAATCTGATGGTAATATTATTTTGGGAACAAAAATTTCAATGGTGACCACATATAGAAGATTTCAAGTTTGGGTGCTAAATTAGGAACAACAAGTTTTTTGTAGTGCCAAAAAAAAGAATTTTCTCTAAAACATAGAAGCATGATAGTACAAGGTAAGAGACTTGAGTTAGCAATAATACCTTTTTCCCCTAAGATATTCCTTAAGCTTGTTGAGTGCCTCCTCAAGGATTGTCTCTGAAGAACTACAGATCTTGTTGGCAAGTTCACGGACATTGAAATCATCAGAGACACATACCCACTTTAGTAGCTGGAAATGCTCCTTGACTTGAGAGTCATCGTAGATGAGCTGAGCGAGGGTGGTCTTGCCCAACCCTCCCATGCCAACAATGGGAACGACCATGAGATCACCACCGGTAACATGACCATTGACCAATATGTCAACAATATTCTTCTTCTCATCATCTCTGCCAACAATATTTTCAGGGTCAACAATGGTGGAAAACGTCTCACGCCACTCTTCCCGTACTGGCACGGTCTTGACCTCAAGCTGCTTCTTGAATTCAAAGGTCTTCATTTCATCTTCAAGGTCCTTGAAGGTGTCAACAATCCTGCGAAGCCTATGGCCCATCCTGACACGGAATGCGACACGGTTGTGAGTAGGGAAGAGTTTTACTCCAGCAATAATGCCAAGCTGGTGCCCATTCTCCTTGGCTCGACGGCGGAGCGCCTCATACTCGAAGTCATCAAAGACCTCGTTCGCCTCGTACGCCGCCGCCTTGATCTCCGCTAGCCATTTCTTCACTCCTCCTCGGTGAGATGCTTGCTTCTCGGCATCGGCCAAGATGTCGAGGATGGCAGGCAGCTTGCGCTCGAGGATCTTGTGCTGCTTCTCCATGCCCACCATCACCTTGTATTTGCCCAGGAGAGAGCTGGACACCTTGTCCCTCAGCAGGGACACCAGTGGGGCGACCACCATGCTGGCCGCTAGCTCCGCCATTGGAGCGAGCACTCAGCGGAGCTCGATCTGCCGGATCGAGAACGCACGCTCGGAGGGAGAGGAGAGCGCACCCAGGGGATGGGAACACGCAAAGGTAGGGTGTGGGCAAGCAGAGAGCTCTTTGGTAACTCGTGTACTCCTATGTAGTACTAGTAGTAGTGAAGAAAGAGAGGAGAAAATATCCTTTTGACGATTCCCTCTCGAAAGAAATTAACGCGTATGCACTCGGAATTATTGCTGCCAACTATCACGGGCCCGTGCACTTATGATCTATTTTTGTCGAAGGTCACGTCAACGTCGGCAATAATGGAGGGCTAGGCAAGCTCACATGGCCGGCAGCAGGCTTCTGGACTCTGCCAGCAATTTGATGGCCAACGGACTGTCGCACTGCTGCTGTTGCTGACTGAACAACTACCATGTACCCTCCGTCCCACAAATAAACGTTTTTATTTGACTTCCATAACTTCGGTTTGACTATTCATTTTATTTTAATTTTTTATACAAATAATAAAATAAATAAATTATTATAAAAATATCTCTAATGATAAAATAATCCATAACAAAATAAATAATATTTATTAAAATTTTTTAAATAAGATGAATAGTTAAACTAAAATTATAGAAGTTAAATAAGAGCGTTTATTTATGGGACGGAGAGGGAGTACGTGTGATTCTCAAAACAAAAATCTGTTCCCCTCCACAAAACTCCATTTCGACCACGTACGTATGCTTGCTTTTCTCTTGTTCAAAGTTTTTCTTTAGACGAGTCGATCCAACCTTTTTTTTTTTTTTTTTTTTTTTTTTGACAGCAGAGCTGGCAAGCCAATCATGGTATGTGAAAAGGGAACGAATGAGTCCGTCAATTAGCTTTAACTACTCAATCAACCCCATGATAGAGTAGTGCTAACCTAAGGGATTATTATTTTTTTTAAGCTTTATAACGTCTGTTTACTCAAATAAAAAGTCTCAAAGAGTAGGATGATATAGCACCATGTGGCCTGTACTAGTCTCGCCAATCTCGCAATGTGTTTGAATTTTGTTATCAAGGAAATATATATACAATAATGATCCCTCGGTTCGAAAAAAATATATGCAATAATGGTTATAACTATCAATATAGTTATGTCAAACACTTCAGTTAAAATGTAGAAATATATCTAACATGACAACATATAATTTTCATGTCATGGTTATTAGCATAATTTTAAATAATTTAGTAGTTTCATTAAAATATGATAAGTAGCTAACAAAAATATTTTTAAAGATTTTTCAAACATATATGTTTTTCACTCATGCATAATACATGCATAGTTGATTGGAGTGATGGCACAATATTAATAGAAGTGGATAACATAGATATATGTATGTCTTATAGTTGTTTAAAAGCTTATGTAATACAAGATTTTGTTAATTAGATGTAGATTTGAGGTGATATTTTAGCTTTTTTTTAATAATTCTTGTTTAAGTGTAAGTTAGATGAAAATACAAGCTTATGTAATACGGATTAATTAGTTCAGCCATTAGAGCAAGCACTCAGCAGAGCTCGATCTGGGTCGAGAAGCACGCTTAGGGGAGAGGGGAGCACAGGTCACACAGACACAGGGGATGGGAACATTACACAATGGCGTGGGGAAGTGGAGAAGATATATAGATGAGAACGGTCCGAGCAAAGCGATTTGGAAAACAGAGTAGGGCTAGGCATCCACTTACTAGCTTTGCCCGTCAGCATCAGCACAGCAGGGCAGTTTTGTTTGCTTTAATATCAAATCAAAGAAAAAGCAATGCATCTGTTCCTTCATGTCCACGCAAAGAACCTTTATCGCTAGTGGATGTCGCTAGCAGAAATGGAATAAATCCACTCTCTAGTGGCAACGGAAATAAATCTCAACAATCTGTTTTGGAACTGTTTGTTTGATTGTTTGTTCATCATCTCACCCTGACTCTGACGGTGAGTAAAAATGGAGCACCAAGCTATTGAGATTCTTGCCCTACAGGATCCACTACTACGTAGAATAGGTCTTTGGTCACTTGGGTAAAAATAAGCAATAGCTCCCGAAAAAAAAATAGCGCCGAGACTAAAAGCACCTTTTTAGTCCCGGTTGGTAACACCAACCCGGGACTAAAAGTCCCCAGCCCCAACGGCTACGAAGTCGATAAACAGTATGGGGACTTTTAGTCCCTACAGTTAGTGTTACCAACCCCACTAACGTCCATCTTTAGTCCCGGCCTCAGGACACCACCACCGGGACTAAAGGTTTTGTCCCGATCAGTGACACCAAATGGGACTAAAGATAGGACTTTAGTCCCGGTTGGTGTTAGGGACCGGGATTAAATCCTTCCCCCCATATTTGAATACTTATTCCTCCCCTGGCCGAGCTGCCCGAGCTCACTTTCTTCTTTGTTCTTCATGTTCTTCATGTGTTCTTGATTGATTTGTGCTCACATCTCCGGCTATTGATTTATTTCATCACTTCTACGCCGTCATTTACTTGTTTAGAGGTTACTAACTTCATCTTCTCAAGTTTTAGCTGCAGGTTATCTCATTTTGTGGTGTTATACATGTGGTTTTTTATTTTTGATTTCTACACTATTTTAAACTCCAATCACTTCATCATTTAAATATTTTAATGTAGATAACTACAATTAAGACACTAAAAATTATAACTAAGTATGAATATAAAATTTGTTTAGGAAAAATAAAAATGAAAAATTTTAGGTTATGTGTTAGTTAGTTACTTGAATACTTTATTTTTGGAATTTGTGATCGGGTTTATTAGTTAATTTAAACTAGTATGCGTGCCACATTTCATGATTAGTTAAAAAAATAAATAACTTTGGGGTTTTTTAGTTTTGCTTGTTTAGAAAAAAATAGAAATAGAGAATTTTAGGTTATAATACTTTAATTTACAATTTGTGACCGGGTTAATTAGTTAATTATAACTAGTATGCCTACCAAATTTCTTGATTATTTAGAGAAATAGATAACTTTGGTGTTTTTTAATTTTGCTTGTTTAGAAAATGAAGAAATAGAGAATTTTAGGTTATTTATTACTTTTATTTCTTTATAAAAAATTAGAAACTTATCATAAATTAATTTACAATTTGTGACCGGTTTAATTAGTTAATTATAACTAGTATGCCTACCAAATTTCTTAATTATTTAGAGAAATAGAGAACTTTGGTGTTTTTTTAATTTTGCTTGTTGAGAAAAATTAGAAATAGAGAATTTTAGGTTATTTGTTACTTTTATTTCTGTAGTAAAAATTAGAAACTTATCATACTTTATGTTGCAATGCAGACAATGACACGTGGTTGGATGTACAGTGCCGATCGCCGCTCTAAAGAATTCATTGATGGTGTGCATTATTTCTTAAGAGTGGCCGAGGAAAACAAGCGGGATGGATTCATACGTTGCCCATGTGCCTTGTGTCGAATTTGAAGGAATATTCTAGCTCTAGAAATATTCACTCACATTTGTTGAAGTCAGGTTTCATGTCAAACTATATTTGTTGGACCAAGCATAGAGAAACTGGGATAATGATGGAAGAATGTGAAGAAGAACAAGAACAACTGGAGTCTGACGACCTTATTGCTCAATTCGGTGGCTTCGATGTATAGCAATGGGAGAAGTCAAGAAGAGGGAGGTGCTCCCGGTGAAGGTGATGCTCTTGGTGATGCCATTCGTGATGCAATGAAAGAATGCGAAAGTGAAAAAAGAGAAGGCGAAGTTTGACCGTATGCTAGAAGATCACAAGAAATTACTATACCCATCCGCCCAAGATGGGCAAAAAAATTGGGTACAACACCGGAGTTGTTGAAATGGAAGACACAGAGAATGGTGTATCCGATAAGGCATTTGGACAATTCTTCAAGATCCAAAAAAGATGCTTCAAACCTAATGAATTACCCACCACTACGTCTGAAAAAAAAACAGGTCGTTTGTCCTTTGGGATTAGAAATCCGTAAGATACATGCATGTCCTAACGACTTGTATCTTGTACCGTGGCAAGGACTACGAAATTTAGATGAATGCCCCGTATGTAAAGCATCATGGTATAAGATCGAGGCGAGATGACCCCCCGGCGATGTTGAGGGGGAAGAAACGTCCTAGAAAGAAAATCCCCGCAAAGGTTATGTGGTATGCTCCTATAATACCTCGTCTAAAACGCGTCTTTTTTTAAAAACAAGGACCATGCAAAGTTGTTGCGGTGGCACAAAGAAGACCGTAAGGTAGACAACATGTTGAGACACCCCCGCCGATGGGTCTCGGTGGAGAGCAATAGATAGGAAATTTCCGTAGTTTGCAAAAGACGCAAGAAACTTGAGGTTCGCTTTAAGTACGGACGGTATGAATCCTTTTGGTGAGCAGAGCAAAGAGTCATAGCACTTGGCCTGCTACACTATGTATCTACAACCTTCCTCCATGGTTATACATGAAGCGAAAGTTCATTATGATGCCGTTGCTCATCCAAGGCCCGAAGCAACCGGGCAATGACATTGATGTCTATCTAAGGCCATTAATTGAAGAACTCCTACTTTTATGGAGCGAAACAGGTGTTCGTGTGTGGGATGAATACAAACAGAACACTTCGACCTACGAGCAGCTTGTTGTTTGTGACAATCAATGATTGGCCTGCTCTAAGTAATCTTTCGAGGGCAGTCAAACAAGGGATATAATGCATGCACACAATTGTTTTGATGACCTTAATAGTATATATTTGAAAAAAAACAGACGAAAAGGTCGTGTACCTTGGGTATCGTCGATTTCTTTCTATGAATCACCCAGTTAGAAAGGTAAGGCAGACCACCGATGCAAGCCTTACAACAGAACTGGAGAAGATGTATTTGAGATGGTTAAAGATGTGAAAATAGTTTTTAGTAAGGGACAGGGTAGCCAACCGGTTCCAAAAGATGCAAATGGGTCATGCACCCATGTGGAAGAAGAAGTCAATATTTTGGGAGCTACACTATTGGCAAGTCCTAGAGGTCCGGAATGCGATCGACGTCATGCACCCGACAAAGAATCTTTGTGTGAACCTTCTAGGATTCATGGGTTGTATGGGAAGTCTAAGGATTCACTTGAAGTACGACAAGACTTGCAACGCATGAAAGAGCGAGACAACCTGCATCGAGAGAAGACAGATGATGGACGCCAATATTTAAGACCTGCTAGCTAGACTCTTAGCAATGAAGAGAAAGAAATCATGTTTGAATGCTTAAGCAGCATCAAGGTCCCATCTGGATTCTCCTCTAATATAAAACGTATAATAAATGTGCCCGAGAAGAAATTTCTGAACTTAAAGTCACATGACTGCCATGTGCTTATGACGCAATTGCTTCCAGTTGCATTAAGAGGAATTCTACCTCCTAATGCACGTCTGGCCACCGTTAAGCTATGTGCATTCCTCAATGCAATTTCTCAGAAGGCAATCAATCCACTTTGGAACTTGCTTTGCTCTACAGAATGATGTGGTTCAATGTCTTGTCGACTTTGAGTTAGTGTTCCCTCCATCCTTCTTTGATATCATGACACACCTCCTAGTTCATCTGGTCAAGGAGATCAATATTCTTGGTCCTGTATTCCTACATAATATGTTTATACTTGTTTGTGTAGCCCTCTGGATCAGCGACAACTACCGGGAGTAGTAGAAAAGTGCGAGGCCCGAAGAAGCCATTGGAGGGTCGGTACATTCTGTCAAAATTCGATGAGGGTACAGACCAAGTACTTGGAGAACATTCAAAGAAATTTATTGCGCACTGTGGGTACCTTGTAAGGGACAGGCTCCCGATCAGTGCTCGAGAATGGAGGCAACGGAAAGATGACCCTAATATTAGTTTTATCTCAGATCGTGACAAGGAATTGCTTTGGCTAGATATCCTTCAACATTTCACGCTCGATACATAGGATGAAGCTTTAAAGGAGAAGGTTCAAATCTGGGCTATGCAGAAGATGGCCAAACAATTTCAGGCTTGGAAGAAGAAACTGCACAAGACTTTTGTTGTACATAACTGGACACCGGATTTCACCAATAAGACCTACGTCAAGTTGAGGCCTTTTTGGGATGAGTTCGTACGCTTCAAGAACTCAGATGAGGGTCAGGCACAGATGATCCGTAATCAGGAAAATGCTAGACACAAGCAATACCACCATCACTTGGGTTCAGGTGGCTACTGGACTGCTATTCCCAAGTGGCAGAAGCTGGAACAGGAGATTGTTGACAAGAGGATGGAACCAGAATCACTGCACTGGCCTGAGCCCGCCAAGTATTGGTTCTTCGGTCATAGGGGAACCCTAGACCTAGAGACCGGAAAGGTAGTGTACGGCGAGAAGCTGCAGAGAGTGGGACAGAGAATGGCCTATGCCCGAGGATTAGTTGAAAGTGGCGCCCGGGCGAAAATGGAGAGAAGGATGAGCCGACATATGCCCCGGAGACTGCTGAACACGGTGGGCGAATAAGAGGCTATGGGGAGATATCGTGGGAGCATGGCTTCCCTCAAGATAGACCCACTTATAGAAGCCGCCAAAGAAAGAAGGAAGAGGAGGCAGAGCGATTGCGTACGTTGGAGGCAATGGTGATGGAGTCACAAGCAGTGGTTCGTGAAGCGATACTGCTAGAGAAAGCACTTGAAGAGAGAATGAATGAGAAAATCAAAAGACAAGTGCAGGAAGCAGTAAGTTCTATGCAAAGGCAAACCGCATCGAGCACGAAGTCAACATTAGCCCCCCGGTCGGTTGAAAAGCGCTTGCGCTTCCCACGGAGGTGCTAACTATTCAAGACGACATGGGGCTACGCTTTCCGGTGGATGACGTCACTGAAGCTAAGACAACATGTGAGCTGCATATTCCACAGGGGGCTGCCACAGTCATGGTTGCTGTCGGTGTTATAACTTATATCGACCCTACGAAGACACCAAGAATCCATGGGGCGAGGATTCCAGCTGGATATGCTAGTGTCTCGGTGGATAGAGTTGTCAAAGGCTTCGAAAATGTGCAGCTTGAGATAGAAGGAGGTGATGGAGAGAAGACTCTAGGACAAGCAGAGAAGGCTTTCATTTGTTGGCGCAAGCGCTACATCATTATTTCTGGGGCATCACCTAGTAGTCTACCACCACCTCCTCGTCATGAACCTAACCCTAGGTGCGGATGAAACTTGACGATACATTTATTCACTAACTTTATTTTGCATTCCCTTAGTTAGCGGTTTACTCATATACCTCTTTGGTTTCACAGGTGGTCACCAACATGTCATAGTGCTGCGGGTGATGACGAGGCAGTGCAAGACACGGCTGCATCGCCTCGGGCTGCAACACCACCACCTCGGGCTCCAACCCCGCTACCTCGGGCTGCAACACCACCACCTCGGGCTCCAACCCCGCTACCTCGGGCTCCAACGCCGCCTCCTCGGGCTCCAACCCCGCCACCTCGGGCTCAAACGCCGCCTCTTCGGACTCAAACGCCGCCTCCTCGGGCTCCAACACCGACACCGGCTGTCCCTTCGCCTCCACGTCGGGCTCCAACCCCCCCACCGACCGCCCCAACGCCTCCACACGTGGCTCCAGCGCCAAAACCAGTGGACCCACCATTGAAGAAGAGGCCGCCACACGATCAAAAAGTGTCGGCCGCCCCGCCACAAAGAAGAAAGCCTACGAAAAAAAAACAACCCGTCATTCCTAAGAAGTTTGTCCTATGAAAAGACTAGCTGCAGAAATAGATGCTTCGGTAAAGTCAAATGTGGATAGTTTCTTCAAGAGACTGAAGGATGAAAGAGAATCCAAGCGAAACCCTGAGAAGCCATACCTCTTACTACGGCCAGAAGATCTATGGCAAAGGGTTCAGGCTCAACAAAAAAAGAGGCGTCAAACTCAGAAAGAATCATCATCTTCATCTGACTATGATCGCACTATAAGCAAATCAATAGAAGAAGAGAATAAGAAAGAGAAAAGAGCACGTAATGGTATAGCACAGCTCGGGGAACAATCAAAGCAATCAGTGCCCCCGCTAGTCATTGAAAATGAATATGGTTCAAACATCGACGTGCTAGACTAGCAGATACCTCCAGATTTGCACTATGAGGATCTTGAAACTTTTTTGCGGACACTGGTCTTACCTTATCTTAAATGATAGCTGGGGCAGCAATTAAAAGTGCAAAAGAAATTGATCATTATCGAAGACATATGAATATGGCAAGAGTCTGTTGCAACCCCGCGCGCCCTCAAGAAACTTGGCACGCAGATGTACTTGCTAAACAAGTGGTACCTCGATGCGTGTGGCGGCAGAAGAGCGGATGACTATATTTGCGTCCAAATTAGAAACCATCCTTACTTCTATGGTGATGATGTTATTTATATTCAATTTAATGAGCTACACCAGCTATGCCACATGGACGCTTTGGACAAAGCTCTAATCAACTGCTTACATGCGTAAGTGATACTTTCTTTTAATAATGTCACTATAACTTATCATGTATATGTATAACTAATTACAGAAACTGGCTATACATATGCAGAAACATGATGAGGGACCTCAAAGCTAGAAATGACAAGGAGATTAGATTTGTAGATCCTTATATTGTATTCAAAGACCCCAAGACTCCTTATGCCTTATGGAGAGTTCAAACGGAGAAAAATCTACGGAGGTACTTGATCAATCAAAAGGATAAAAGATATATACTCTTTTCCTATAACTTTAAGTAAGTATCGTTATCGTGTGTACATTCTATTAAACCAATTAATCGATCAAGAGAATATATATAATTATTTTGCCTACACACAAATGCAGCTTTCATTAGATACTAATTGTGATTGGTCTCTGGCAATGTCATTTGCAAATCTATGACTCGTTGAGAAAACCACTTTGGAAGATTACCAAGGAATGATAGATATTATTCAAGAGTAACCGATATCTAAATATTAATTTCAACTCTTTAACTTCGGTAATAGATAATTAATAATGATCGTTTTATTGCTAGGGTTTGGGCTTGGTTCGTGCGAGAAACACCGTCCCGCATTTGAAAGCGCCACTTTCAAAGCCTATCCTACTTCGATGGATTCTACGGCAGCCCGCAGGGGCAAAAATTTGTGTGGCTAATATGTCTGCGAATTTCGACGATCTATGAAAAAAAAGAACAAATCTTGAGCACGTAAAAGTATGTAATATGTATATATATAATAAGTTTATTTCATTTATTTGTTGCTATTTAATAAATCTTGTTCGTACCTCTAACTTTTTTTTTTAATGTCTACTAAAGGAGATGTGGTTGAGGGAAAAGGTGTTGGATGAAGTCCGCCTAAAAGGAATTCGGGGAGACAATCGCGGGATTTCTTAACGACCAAGTCCCGAATCCCGCCGACGAGTACTACTTCAACCCCGACGAGCCAATGAAACCAAACCAAGATGATCATTTGTACGATGCTTGAGTGGCGAAGAACAATTAAGTTGTAAATACTTTATCCGTGATGGATATGTGTAAATATTATATTATGGACCTAGAGACATGTATAATATATAAATAGTATTATATAATATATTTATATGTAATGCTCTAAACTATATAAATTATAGGTGCTTGCGTCTATATAAACAAGCAGCAAACAATACGTAATAATATAATTGTAAACCAGAAATGGAAAACTAAAAGAAAAGAAAAGGAAAAAGAAAAGGAAAAAGAAAAAAAACTCTTTAGTCCCGGTTGGTAACACCAATCGAGACTAAAAGATGTGGCCAGTAGCGCACCTGTCAGACCCTTTTAGTCCCGGCCACGGAACCGGGACTAAAGGTGGGATATTTAGTCCCGAAACCTTAGTCCCGGTTCCGTAACCGGGACTAAAGGCCCTTACGGCCCGGGACTACAGCTCTGTTCTGTACTAGTGATCTCTCAGCTCAGCCGCAGAGTTAATTACTGCTTTAGTCTGTGCATGCAGAGCAGCATAGATGTAACGCAACGAGCAAGTCAAAATTGAAGAGTTGTCCGGCTCAATATTATTTATATTTTCACTATTTGGATAAAAAAGATTTCTCAACCGCATGTACATGTAACTGTGGCACCTTAAAGGATGCTAACTTTATATTAGCTCAAATATTATTGAGTATGTTGTTGCAAAATTGTGATGAAATGGGCTTGTTGTTTGAACCGGATGAAATAATTACACTCAAAGTGAATTTTGAAAAAAATAGAAGATCTCTGAAATTTGCTGCAGCTCAAGTTGGTGAAACTTTGAAGGTAAGAATTATAGCAGTCAACTAACTCCCATGTGGCATGAGTCTGAAGCGCAACACCGTTTAAGCCTCAAGGAGATCCAGAATACTTTTCAGGTTAATATCCTTTTCAGGTTAGTATCCTTTTAGAGGAACCTAAATTATGGGTTGATACGTAACTTGTCCTAACTCCGTTCTAAATTATAGTTTATTTGATTTTTTAACCTAAAGTTTGACCACTCGTTTTTATTTAAAAAGTTATATAAAATATTTTTTTTGTCACTTGCTTTTTATTAATAGTTCTTTAACAATGACTTAAATTTGGCTATATTTGTATAAATTTTTTAAATAAGACGAGCAATCAAAGTTGAGGTTGAAAAAGTCAAATGAATCATAATCTGGAACAAAGGGAGAGAAAATTATGGGTTAACTGCAATCACCATTATAATTATTTTTTTGATAATCCCTTAGGCTAATTATGGGGTTGATACGTAACTCATAGGTATAAACGCGCTGCTCTCAATTTGAGATGCTGACAACTCGAATCCCAAAAGAGTGCTGGGCTAAAATTACAAGGCCCAAGGCCCATCTATCACTAAAACCCTGTTGGGCTGGAGCCCACCGCCGGGCGAAGCGGAGTCCGTCCCGTCACCCGTCTCCCGTCTCCACCCCGAGGCCTGTCGCCGGGACGGCGGCGCGTGAGTATTCCTTTCTCCATGCCGTCTCCTCCCGATCGATCAAGTACGAGTGCATTGCAGTGGACATGTGGCGGCGGCGGCAGACCCTCCTCCGCCAGCTCCCACCATTGAGGGCGATGGCGCAGGCTCCATCATGCTGGACGGCCGACCGACTGGGATGCTACTACGTCTCCCGGAGGGGAGGAAGGGAAAGGCGGCGCCTTTGTAGGTCTCCTCCTTCCATATCCGTTTCCCGACTCCCTTTTCCTTCCCTCGGTCTGCTTACTGATTGATGGGTTTGGTGCAGGCATGGGGAATGGTGGACAGGTTCCTGATGCGCGCCAAGGGTGGCGACGGCGGCAATGGCTGCGTCAGCCTCTGTCACTCCAGGTCCAGCCGCCAGGGCATGCCTGACGGTGAGAGACCCCAACCTTCTGTGCTACTGCCCTTGCTTTCATAGGTGAAATTGGCTCTATTTGTGGTACTAGGAAATATGCCTGTGCGTTGCAATGGGTCGTACCTTTTGATGCGTAATCATTGTGCTTTTTAATTCAATCTTAGTATTATGTTAAGATACATATACCTGACTTATGTATAGGCACCCTTCAAGCTCCGTCCGTGACTTTGTGCCATCGTCTCTTGTAGCGTCTTTCGCGCCGCCATCGCTTGCTCGTCT
The DNA here is from genome assembly GCA_015844335.1 of Chrysopogon serrulatus. Classification (NCBI taxonomy): domain Eukaryota; kingdom Viridiplantae; phylum Streptophyta; class Magnoliopsida; order Poales; family Poaceae; genus Chrysopogon; species Chrysopogon serrulatus. Next base: position 772,482 of record JADLZL010003084.1, on the reverse strand, counting down.
TCTATGCCGCCATCGTGCTCCGAGCTTGGCTTCTTCGAGGGCAGGAGTCAGTTGCGCCTCAAGGAGCTTGCGGGACGAGCTGGCCTTCCCCGTTGTGACGTCGGCGCTGGGAGGAGCTGCCAGTGCCATGAGTCAATGCGATGTGCTAAAGAAACAACCTACAGCTATTCACATGCGCGGTTGACTAAGGACCTAGCGCGACCAATGTTGCCTTTGCTCTCCTCCTGTACGGCCATCAACACGACCATTGAGTAATTTGATTGTTGGGTTAGTATTTTTTTGTCACCGAATTTGCTTGTTCAGAAAAGGCAATCCAATTCCAAGTCTTCAACTACTAATCCGTGTAGGTCAGCTGATCATGTATATCGTATTCTATTCGACAACAGTCGTTTGGCATATGGACTCATGACGGAACAAAAAAGTTAGACCAAAAAGTAGGTGGACCAAAAATTAATGGACAAAAAAATTGGCCAGACTTTTTCCAAAAATCGAGATGGATGCACGTTTATATATCTCACGACTTAGCTTGAGCAATTGATTTGGGGATAATTACATGAGAACACGACGATATTCTATATCAGCACTGTACTATATGTTCCTGGATCCACGTTGGTATGTAGCTAACCTGTAATATGTTTCACATGCATGCACGTGTGTTGTTACATTACAGGAACGAACCGCCGTACGGTCACCGGCCGGCGGCGAGTAGCAGGCCATCGTCGTTGCTATACGTCCAGGTCGATCGGTGATCGACGCAATCTGCCATCGACGCAATCTGCCATTCAAGGACGCAGCATGGTTGCGCCAGAGAAATCAGTCAACTGGGATTGAATCGGAGTAGTAATTAGCCAGAACTAATGCCACGCACGCACGCCCGGCCTCCAGTACTCCAAAACCGGGAAGCACAGAATCGCGATGGCCGCCAATCCGGTCTGGATTAGGAGAGCTGGACCAAAAATAATGCTGGACGAAAATAGACACGAACCAAAAAAATTGGCTGAAAGTTTTGCCTCTTTATTATTAGGTATAGATTAGCATCAGAGACCAATATCTATCGACTGTCGGTTCCCTTTATTATTATTATAATACAACTCCAACTTTCTCAATTAAATTGTTGCTTCCCTTGATGAAGATCAATATTCAAATTCCCACTTTAGTTGCTTTGTCCATTAGCAGAGCTCTTACTGTTTGAAAATTTATTTTGATTTGGCACTAGGTTAACTGTCTATTGTCGTCAGCTGAATTGCCCAGATGTTTTTTTTTTTTTTTTTGGGGGGGTGGGGTGGCTTTAAGTAATCTGTTTAATTGAACAAACATATCATGTCTGGATGTCTTCAAAATGCTATTTTATCTTTGAAAGATGATAATCTGAATCTCTGGTGTATGGGGATTGGGGAGCTAATGCTTGACCACCTGATACTAGATGTGCAATGGTACTGTAAATGCTGAATTTGATGTCCAAATGCAATGCCACGGACAGGGGATGATCCCTGGAATTCTAAAAAAAATCATGTGCAAATTGAATAGTAAACCCTTATAATTATATTATATATATAAATGTTTCCCCAGTTTCTGTTGCTTGAAGTTAGTTCCTGATACGCTTTCTGTTTTTCACATACTAGTGCAGTGGGATTTTTAGTATTTGCAATATTTGGAGTGATCGATCCTTATGATGAATTTAAAAAAGTACAAGTGGTAATGGGGGGAAGGGCGGTGATGTAATTCTTGAGTGCTCAAGGTCTATCTGGGATTTCAGTGGCTTGCATCATCAGATGGTATGTCTTCAAAAACATCATATGATTTTGCTTGAGTTAGATATGGTTGCTGCACTGATTGTTGTGCTTGATGTAAGATCTCACTTCATAAATTAGTGTCCTAATTGAAATTTAATGTTGTGAATGTATTGTTATAAGAAAGGTCGTCCAACCCTGAATTTTATTTATATGAACCTATTATCAACCTAAAGTATGAAGCTAGACATTGCGGTGTAACTCGATATTAAATGGATCATTTGAACTCTGGGGAAATCATTGATACCTGCATTTAGCTTGTTTAATTTTGGTTTTCAGAGAGGAGGCCGAGGTGGCAATGGAGTTTCTAAGAATCAGATAGGAACAAGAGGTTCTGACAAGGTTACCATGGGGGTGTGTATATATATATATATATATATATATATATATATATATATATATATATATATATAGCAGATTGCACAAGTACCTGTAGGCACGGTGATTCATCTTGTCAAAGGGGAGCAACCTTCTCTCACAGTAAATAAACCATCTAGATCCCCGGGACATACCTGGTGCTGCAGAACAGTATTCAGATTCAGATCAGATTGGTAATGCAGCGAAGAAAGGTTTTGATGGTGGATTGTCACATCAGCATCTTTCCCTTAAGCATAATACTGACGGAAATGAAGCTGTAAAGGGAAGCAACAGTCAGTCAGAGAATCCAAAGTACTTACATACATACTCCAAGCCTCAGTTCTCAAGCTCTCATCATCAGGTAAGAATCTATTCATCTCAGGAGGGGACAGATGAAAAAGATCAGACTGAAAGCGAGGATGAAAAATTTTGAGAGGATGAAGGCGAGTTTGATATGGACGAGGAGGTGGATGAGGAGGAGGAAGAGGATGAGAAGGAGGAACAAGATGTGCAATATTGTGTTGCTGAGATGACGAAACCTGGGCAGAGGTTAATCATAGCACGAGGAGGCGAAGGTGGACTAGGTAATGCTTTCATCATGAAGGAGATGCGGCCATCCAAAGCAAACACACAAGAGAAGATAGCCCGTTTGAGTACCGGGCAGCCAGGAACTGAGAGCTTCCTTATCTTGGAACTGAAGAGCATTGCAGATGTTGTTCTGGTTGGACTGCCCAATGCTGGGAAGAGCACAATGCTCAGTGCTCTCTCTAGGGCACAGCCAGAGATAGCCGACTATGAATTCACCACGCTGCGGCCCAACATTGGCAGCCTGACCTGCGAGGACTACTTCTCAATTAAAGTGGCTGATATACCTGGCCTGATCAAAGGAGCACATGAGAACCGTGGCCTGGGTCATGCTTTCCTGAGGCACATAGAGCGCACCAAAGCTATCGCCTATGTGCTTGACCTTGCAGCCACGCTTAATGGAAGGAAGGGCATCCCACCTTGGGAGCAGCTGCAGGATCTGAACGCAGAGCTGGAACATTACCAAGAAGGAATGACTCGGCGACCATCACTGATTGTCGCAAACAAGATAGACGAAGAGGGAGCTGAAGAGATGTACGAGGAACTGAAGAGAGAGTGCAGGGTGTTCCAATATTTCCAGTTTGTGCTATCTTGCAGGAGGGGGTGCGAGATCTGAGAGTGGGTCTAAGAGGCCTTGTGGATGACTCAGATCCACATGGCATTGATTTTGAAAAAAAAATGACTGTTGAATGAGGTTCCATCTTTTTTTTTCTCTCCTGATGACACTGATGCATATGACTGTATTGTGGATATTTCCCCTTAGAATCAGAGTCTTATGGATAGCGATTAGATCTGCAAATGTTGATGACTCTGTGGCTATTCCTTTCTTCTTGCTGTGTTAATTACAACAATTGCGCATTTGCAATTTTTCTAGAACCCTTCTTGTTAAATAGCAGAAATATGGAGTAGCTATAAGGTTTGTTTCAAGCTGTACATGCCTACATAGTAGAAGGTTTGTTTCAAGTTGTACATGGAAGTAGCAGCTGAAACATCGGCCTTGGTCAGTAAATAAACAGAACTGCATTTGCACTTGGTAAAACAAATGAGTCAAGAATTAGGGCTTGTTCTTTAGTTAAGGGTAATGGATTCTGATTCTAAATGCTGAAGTAAAATAAATGGGGTACCTTTTATAAGCAGATTGTGAGAATCCAATCCCATTTACATGACAATCCACTAGCTGCATCCCACCAGTTACAGCTAAACAGGCCACAATCGCTCTATAGCTGTCAAGGGCGTTGAACCCCCGACTGGCTGGACCACGGCTACGGAGCTCGTAGCCGTCGGCCGTCTTCTCCGGTGAGGTTATACCCCTCTACCGTAGGCTTCGGTTGAGAGAGAGAGATTAGAGATAACAATCTTGCTTAAACCCTTGAGTGTCCGGTTAAAAGAATATAAGGCCGATGGCCAACGGTGGTTGAGCCTAATGCTCCTACAATCAAGGAACGTAAACTTGGAAAGTAAACAAACTAATTATCTAGCAACAAATCAAGAGTCCGATCTTCTAGCCACTGCTGCCGGCCTGGGCTCGCTCGCCCACCTCCTGGTGCGTCTGTGCGGCCCGTTCCGCAGCCCTGCGCATGTCGCGAGCACGGCGGCGCCGAGTATACGGCTTTCCCCACATGACATCTGCCTCCCCGCCGAGACTCAGCTCGTCCTCGAGCTGGAAATGCGGGTGCTTGGCGGCGAAGGGGTCGACATCCTCCCACGTAGACGAGGCAGCGGACTGCCCTTTCCACTGGACCAACACCTGCCGAACGCCGCGGGCAAGCCGGTAGCGCACCGCACGTTCCGGTTCCAAGGCGACCGCGCCATAGTGGATAGGTGGCAGTGGCGGCGTAGCATCCGGCGGCTGGCCCTGAAATTTCTTGAGGACCCCCACGTGAAACACGTCGTGAAGGCGAGCACCGGGGGGCAGGGCAAGGCGCACCGCCACTTCATTGATCAGCTCCACCACCTGATAGGGCCCGTAGTACCGAGGCTCGAGCTTCCCTGTGGAGGACTGCGGCAGGGATGCCGGAGCGCGGTGTCGGAGTCGAAGGAGCGCCCAGTCGCCCACCTGATATGCGACCGGGCGGTGGCCGGCGTCGTAGTGGCGCTTGTGCACCGCCTGCGCCTGCTCCAGGCGGTACCGGACGTCGTCGAGGAACTCCGCCCGCTCCTCCATGCTGCGAGCGACAGCCGGGACCCTGGACTCGCCGGGTTCGTAGGACCGGATAGTAGGTGGATCCCGGCCGTAGACGACGCGGAACGGCGTGTCGCCCAGGGACGATTGGAAGGCGGTGTTGAAGACGTACTCCGCCCAAGGCAACCAACGCAGCCAGTGCCGGGGACGATCACCTGTAAGGCAACGAAGATACATGATGATGACCCTGTTCGCCGATTCCGACTGGCCGTCCGATTGTGGGTGGAACGCCGTAGACATGTGGAGCTTGGTTCCCAGCAAGGTCATGAGCTCGCGCCAGAACGTCGAAATGAACACCGGGTCCCGATCCGACACGATCGACTGCGGAACCCCATGTAGGCGCACGATGTCGGTGAAGAACGCCTGGGCGACGGACTCAGCGGAGTAGGGGTGCGCCAATGGGATAAAGTGGCAGTACTTGCTGAAACGATCCACCACCGTGAGGATGACGGACTTGCCACGGACGCGGGGCAGCGCCTCGACGAAATCCATGGCGATGTCGCTCCAGACTGCCTGTGGCACCGGGAGGGGCAGCAGCAGGCCGGCCAGGTGCATGTGCTCGGATTTGTAGCGTTGGCACACAACACACTCCTTCATGAACGCCTGCACCAGCTTCTTCATGTCAGGGAAGTGGAAATCACGGCGCAGCCGGTGCAGGGTCCGCTGAACGCCCTCGTGCCACTCCTCGTGAACGGTCTGCAGGATCGCCTGGACGAGGGGAGAGGCTGGCGGGATGTAGAGCCGTCCGTGGTACTGCACCATGCTGTCCACCACCGACCAGGGCGCGCCGCGGGTCCCCGCAGTTATCTCCTCACGGAGCGCCACTAGGCCGGGGTCCTCCTCCTGTGCGCGATGCAGACGCGCCACGAAGTCGAACCGGGGCGCCGACACGGCGAGAAGGGCCGCGTCCTCCGTGTCGCGGTGGGACAAGGCGTCCGCCACGGCATTAGCCGCACCCGGCTTGTACTCCACCGCGAAGTCGAAGCCGAGGAGTTTCCCCACCCAATGGTGTTGGGGGATTGTGGCCAGTCGCTGATCCAGCAGGTACTTCAAGCTATAGTGATCGGTCTTCACGACGAAGCGGTGCCCCCATAAGTACGGCCGCCAGTGGCGCACGGCTTGGACGAGCCCGATGAGCTCACGCTCGTAGGCGGCGAGGGAGCTGTGGCGCGGCGCGACCGGCCGGCTAAAGAAGGCGATCGGGAGCCCTTCTTGGATTAGCACCGCACCGAACCCATGTGAAGAGGCGTCGCACTCGACAGTGAAGGGCTTGGTGAAGTCCGGCATGGCGAGGATGGGCGCCGATGTGACAGCTGCCTTGAGTGCGGCCAACGCAGCAGCCGCGTCGTCGTTCCACGAGAAACCCTCCTTCTTGAGGAGCGCCGTCAATGGGGCAGCGACGGTGCCGTAGTTGTGCTCGAACTTACGGTAGTAGCCCGCTAGGCCGAGGAACCTGCGCACCGCCCTCGCCGAGCGGGGCACCGGCCAGTCGACGATGGCCTGCACCTTGGCCGAGTCCATGGCGACGCTGGAGGCGGAGATGATGTGCCTGAGGTAGGCCACGGAGTCCTCGCCGAAGGCGCACTTGCTGTGCTTGACGAACAGTTGGTGACGGCGGAGCTCTGAGAGCACAGTGCGGAGATGGCGGAGGTGATCGGCCCACGAGCTGCTGTAGATAAGAATGTCATCAAAAAATACCAATACGAAGCGGCGTAGGAAGGGCCGGAGCACGTCATTCATGAGGGCCTGGAAGGTGGCCGGCGCGTTGCATAAGCCGAACGGCATGACCAGTAACTCGTAAAGGCCGTCGTGTGTGCGGAATACTGTCTTGTGGATGTCGGCGGCCTTCATGCGGACCTGGTGATATCCCTACCGCAGGTCGAGCTTGGTGAAGAACCTCGCGCCATGGAGCTCGTCCAGCAGCTCGTCGACGACGGGGATCGGGAACGCGTCCTTGACGGTGAGCGCGTTCAACACCCGGTAGTTGACGCAGAAGCGTCACGTGCCGTCCGCCTTCTTGACGAGGAGGACCGGGGAAGAGAAGGTGGAGTCGCTGCGGCGGATGATCCCTTGCTCGATCATGGCGGCGCACTAGCGTTCCAGCTCATCCTTGTGCGCTGCAGGGTAGCGGTAGGGCCGGACCGCGACAGGTGAGGCACCCGGCTTGAGGGCGATGCTGTGGTCGCGGCTGCGCGGAGGAGGAAGGCCGCTCGGCTCGGCGAAGACGTCAGCGTACCCCGCGAGCAGCTTGTCGAGGAGCGGGGCGGTGGACGTCACAGCGCAGGACTTCTGGGTGCTCGTCAAAGCCACCCCGGACCAGCGCACGGTGCGGCCCTGGCGCCGGAACGAGACCGTGCCGTCCACGAAGTCCCACACTAGTCGGCCGAGCGTGGCCATCCACTGTGTCCCAAGCACCAGATCGTAACCTGCAAGAGGCATGACAAATAGATCGACGGTGAAGGCGATGTCGTGAACCAGCAGTGGGGCGCACCTGATGACGCCCGGGCACGGCACCTTCTCGCCGTTCGCCACCGTAGCCGTGAGGCGTGGTCGAGGCTGGATGGGCAGGCCGGACTGCTGCGCTGCTGCTTCGGCGATGAAGTTGTGCGTGGAGCCGGTATCCAGGAGGGCGATGAAGGACGTCGTTCCCACCATGACGCGGACCTGCATGGTCTTGCCCATGGCCACACCCGCTACTGCGTGAAGGGAGAAGACAGGCGCCTCCCTCTTCCCGGACTCGACCACGACAGCTGCTCCGTCGTCCGCAGCGTCGTTGATCACGACACCCTCAAGGAAGAACAGGCGCCGGCAGAACCTGTTGTGGCCACGGGTGTATTTTTCGTTGCAATTGAAGCACAAACCTTGGTGGCGCCCGTTCCGCCATCTCATCCGGGTGAGACGCCGCAGCGCCTCTCGCCGCAACCCCTTTGGGCGGCCGCCGGAGTGGGGGGGGAGCGCCAACAATGGCGGAGGCGCGGGCAGCGCGGCCCCCACAACGCGGGAGGAGGTGGTCCACGCGCTGGCGCCCGGGGTGGAGGCGGCACCGGCCGCTCGCTCTCCATCAACTCCACCTGGCGTGCCAGGCTCATGGCGGCTGGGAGCGACTCCGGGTTGTGGATGCGAACGGCGTGGCTGAGCGGCGGCAGGAGTCCGCCGGTGAAGAGCTGGACGCGCTAAGCCTCTTCCAGGGGACCGGCGCGGGGTAGGAGTGCCTGGAATCAGTTAGCATATTTTTCCACGGTGTCGGTGCGCCGGCACTCGGCGAGCTCGAACAGCGGCGTGGATCAGAGCGGGGGGCCGAACCGTAGGTTCACGAGTTCCTTGAAATGCCCCCATGACGGCGTGCCCTCGTCCTCCTGGAGTTGGGTGTACCAAAGTTGCGCTACCTCGTCGAGATGGTACGAGGCCATCCACACGCGCTCCTCCGCCATGGTACGGTGCTGGCGGAAGTACGATTCGCACTTGTTGAGGAAGAGGAGAGGATCGGTCGTGCCGTCGAAGCGGGGGAAATCCCACTTCTTGTGCTTCGGTGGGAATTCCGTTTCACGCGGCCCTTCAGGACGGCGGCCGTCGCCGCTGCCGGATGAGGACGAGGCCTTGTCCTTCATGGCGGCCATGTCGGCCTTCATCGCGGCCATGTCCGTGGTGAGGGACTTCAGGGTCTCCAGGACGTCGGCGATGGTTGGCTCGCTCATGGTGGTGGAGGCGGTGGAATCTGGGGACGGCGGCGGGGTAGGGCTGTGGTGGGCGGCGGCGGTAGAAGAGTGGCTGGAGCATGTGGGCGAGGATCGGCGAGACCGTGATACCAGGTTGTCAAGGGCGTTGAACCCCCGACTGGCTGGACCGCGGCTACGGAGCTCGTAGCCGTCGGCCGTCTTCTTCGGTGAGGTTATACCCCTCTACCGTAGGCTTTGGTTGAGAGAGAGAGAGATTAGAGATAACAATCTTGCTTAAACCCTTGAGTGTCCGGTTAAAAGAATATAAGGCCGATGGCCAATGGTGGTTGAGCCTAATGCTCCTACAATCAAGGAACGTAAACTTGGAAAAGTAAACAAACTAATTATCTAGCAACAAATCAAGAGTCCGATCTTCTAGCCACTGCTGCCGGCCTGGGCTCGCTCGCCCACCTCCTGGTGCGTCTGTGCGGCCTGTTCCGCAGCCCTGCGCACGTCGCGAGCACGGCGGCGCCGAGTATACGGCTTTCCCCACATGACAATAGCCCACAATCTACAACATGCTTTTAAGAATCGAATGCCAAAATGAACATAAAACATGTCCTGTTCATATCATTCCTACTGAAGATGTGCCCATGGAGCTGTAATCTGCAAAGTGAAGACGATCTTCTGGTCCAGATGGTACGTGGTATATAGTACCAAAGAATTACCCTCTTACCTGTATTATTTATATCATTTTTGCAGACTGATTACGAGTATGGTTGCATGCTGATTGCTGCGACTGGTTCGAAGGGAGGTCTGAAGATGTTGGACCATTGAACTGTGGAAGGAGATGCCCCTTTGCCATGGTGGGATGACTACAAGAAGCATGGCAGTTTCTGTACATTTACTGCTTTTTGGTCCCACTGGAAGTTTGTCCAGTAGAACTTACAATGTGTTAAGACCTCTGCCAGAGTTTCTGTAAGTAAGCCAGTCTAATTACTTGATCATTTCTTCTATTAAAAGTCCGGCCTTCTGAACTCATCCTAAGGTGAAGCTTCTCACGGACGCACCCTGGAGGCCTGGAGAGGACCAGAGCAGCAGGCGGGTTCAACTACGATGGTGGAGGAGCAGCAGTGCCGCAGCATGTGTGTCCATTGCCTGCACTTCCTGACGACGAAGCTTCGCATGGAGGAGACATCTACGAGGAAGCAGCGCCATGTGAGATGCATGTCAGGCAGGCTGCATGGTTCGTGCTACGCCATTGTCTAGAAGGACACGAGCTGCTATCTTGGACTCCACGCAGCCACCACCCACCGGTACCATACTCCCAATCCCACCAGTCGGATGCCGGACACCGTACTGAGAACCGCCTCACTCCATGGGTCGATCTCAATCCCAAGTGCAGGAGGAAGGCAAGCAGGCTCTTCAGCGACGAGCGCTTCATCTGATGTTGACGCACAAAACGGCCCACGGCAGATCACATCTTTGATCTCCACGGATGCATACAAGCCGGCTGCACGGGGAACGCTAGGCCTTGGCTCTCCGTCAACAGCGTACAGAGCTTGCTAGTTGGCTATGGAAGATACATTGGAGCGGATGCATTTATCGGCAGCACCAACTACGTACAACACGGGCAGGTCGTGCACGAGCCGGACGGACACGAACGACGGGTAGCATCTTCATCACCAATAGCTCCTTCATCTATCAATGTCTGAAGTTCCACAGATCATTGCACAGTCTGCAGAGTCCGATGGAGTTCGAAGACGGCACATTCCAGATAAGCGAGGAGGGTGATGGCACCGTCTGGCAGAGAAAAATTTTCAACTACCAAATGAAGTGACAATTTTCATCCAGCACTTGAGTGTACACAAGGAGGAAGTCGATGTCCGGCCGTGCACCATGCAAGTACTAACATCTAGCCATGCACCGACCACTGACTTCGATCCAACCGCATCGAGGTGTCGGAAGGATGGACGTGTGCTAGCTTCATGGGGGGCAACGAGGAAATCTATGTCAAGAAAGGGAAGGTAGGAACACACAGGTCACCAGTGTCGCGATGTCCGACCGCACCTGTTTACTGAAGGTATGCCCATCTTACTAGATCAAATAATTACAATTTAATTTGTCTCCGGCAATATACATGATATGATCCTTATTCACCTCTAGCTAGGTATAATTTCATTTAATTTTAATGTACACAAATTACTTCACACAAAATAAGTTTTTTAATATCCTTATTGACCATCAGGTATACTTTTAAATTAACTTAACAATAATGTCAATGAATTACTTTGAATTAGATAAAAAAATAGTGGACCATGATCATCCGTGGAGTTATCGGTAAAAGCCTACATGGAAAATTTAAACCTCCATAATCACAAAAGATAATTAAACTAATCCAATATTTTTTATAAATTATGATCTATTTCTATCACTATGAAAGATAGTGCTTTGACTCCTAAGTTTGCATTCAAATTATCCAATACATGGCACTGTGAAAGACAATGTAAAGTAACATATACCTATATAATTTGTACCCAAATTATCCACCTCAACCATATAAAAATTAATAAAAATCTCTCAAATCTATATGTAAATGTGAATATAAGCTATTAGGAACAATAATTCGACATCCATAAGTTAAAACTTACATTAGTATAAATATTTATTTTTGTAAGCTTATCAAGTGTGGAAATATATCCTTAACAAACCACATAGTAATGACACTTACAATTCACTTAAAGTTAACACATATGACAATAAATTTTATAAGTCATTATTCTAAAAACATTAAATATTTCAATTGAGAAACATTATCTCATATGAATATTAACAACTTAATTTTAAGAATCATTTCTTTCAAAAAATGTTAATACAATACAATACAATAAATTCAACATCTTAAATGCAACGCTGCATTCTGGAACAACTATTTATGAGTCAAAACTAGGAGGGTAGCCTTGGACCTAGAATATTCATTTAATAAAACAGAATTAAAATTTGAATAAATGATACAATAAGTATTAAAATTTCAAATTAATATATGTAAAAAAATATTACAACAACTAGATCAAAACATAAAGGTTAGATGTAATGGTCATGGATAGTTAGAGTCTTCCGATTCATGGCTAGATGCTTCTGATTAATGTGAGAATTTCTAATATTTATCTTTTTTACTAGCGTACAGGTGAGAATTAACGTGCAGTCTCAGTTGGGGCCTCTAATTAGTAATAGTAAGATATGTCAAGCAAGGTTTCGATTTGCTTCTAATTGGGTATGGAAGGACGTTTTAGAAATTGTCCAAGCTAATCACACGTTAATTGGTGTTGAGTATTCTATCTTTTCATTATTTGCAATTGTGGAAATCGGCACTAGACCATATTTATCCAATATCAAAAGGTTTCATGCTTCTGGTAAAGTAGCTTACTTGCTTGGTTCTTATAGATTCCAGTTTATATGGTCACTGGTGAATAGATTCTTGAATATGCTTTCTTGAGACATTTTTTCTCTTTATTTGTTTCCTTACCAATGCCTGGCATTTCCAGAAGAGCCATGCTAGCTTCGTCTGTTTTCTTATGGTTCTAAGGTAGAGTAATATTGCCCTGATCTTGTTGTCGTTGCTGCAAAGCTCAAGGTAACTAGGATCAAATAGCAGAGAGGTATACAATCTCTTTATAGATGTCCCATGTTCCTTTTGATTATAAGATACAAGGGGTCTACTGTTATTTCTCCCCCCCCCCCCCCTCCCCTCAATTCTCTGTTGACGCCGGCTTGTTGCTCAGCCACTAACTAAATGAAATACTCCCTCTGTCCTTCTAGAATTGTCCTAAGTTAAAAATTTTAAATTTTGACCAAATTTCTAGAAAAAACATTAAGATTTATAGTATCAAATTAGTATCATTAGATTTAGCATAGAATGTATTTTCATAATATGCTTGTTTTATGTTATAGAAGTTGTTACTCTTTCCTATAAAGTTAGTCGATCAATGTTAGAAAAGTTTGACTGGTATGGATTCTATTAATCGATTCTTTTAGGGACGGAGGGAGTTCATTATTGTCGTACTTTTGTGTTTTTATCAGATTACCGCCGAGAGGACCTGTTCAAGAACCTCATCCAGGAGAAGGCACTGATGTTTCCTCGGAATGATGAATTATTGTGATGGAGTAATGCAAGAAGGCTTGAGATTTCCAATTATTAACTTGGCCACGTGTATCACCATAGTTAGATGGTGGTTATTAGATTCTTAGTTGTTTTCTTATTTGGAACATTATTGCCGGCAGTTGTATCATTTGAACTTCGATTAAGGTTGAAGTCATGGAGAGATGGACTTGGACTTAGCCGCTTACCAATTGTGTTTGGCATTCCAATTGGAGACTACTATAACCGATGGTTCTTGTTTTCTTCAAATGATAGAGAGACATGCACGGTACAGGCCCGGATGGGTGGACGGACGTGCCTTTTACATTTGCTAGCTCTGCCTGCCCGCCCGCGCGCATAAGAGCCGAGAGCAATTCAGTCTGCTTCCGGCTATCTGCAAGAGAAGCTACAATGTAGGCTACTTGTCCACCAGGTCTCCTCTTCCCCTCCTCTCGCCATCTGTTCCTCTCACCCCCACCGCAGCCAAATGAGCATCACAGCTTTGGCTTGCGCTATTGGTTCCAACTGCAAAATCCTCTCCATCATATCCATTGTGGTCTCGCCCTGGGCTAAATCGCAGCGTACCACATCCAGGTTCAGTGCTCTCCACGCTTCCTTCACTAGCTTGCATTCAAACAAAAGATGCCCGCCATTTTCATCGAGATGCCAACACGTACAGCACCTAGCTCTGAAAGCTTCTTATATGTCTCATAAGATCTAAATGTTTTAGTTGGAAGGTTTCATAGAATTTTTAGAAACTTAGAGGAAGTTTTCATGGTTTTAAATTTTTTTAGGTGTCACCATATTTTTAGCTTAAAAATGAGTGAAAATGCCTTGAAAAATAGGAACAAGAATGTAATTTAAATGACTTCATTTAGGAGCTGAGGAAGATAGTCCATTCCTGAGGTGGAAACCTGGATCAGGAGCCCGTGGATTTCTTGCTGATGGAAGGAACGATCGACAGAGGCCCATTCATTGGCCGAGCCCATGGGCCGTCCTCTCCCTCTCTCCCTAAGGCCCAAAGAGCTCACACGCCGGCGCCACCAGTTCCCTGTCGTCCTCTCCCTCTCTCCGCATCCGCCCGCCGACGCCGCTCCTCTGCCTCTCGTCCTTGCACCGCCCGTCGCCGCTGAAGACGGCAGCGCGCAGCCTCCGGCAGCATCCTGGGATTGGTGGGTCTACGCCGGAGGGAGGGAAACGGAAAGGCGGCGCGCCTGTGCTGCAGGTTTCTGTTTCTCCCTTACATTTAATCAATCAATTGAATTGAATTTTATTTCGTCTCAACTCAAATAAATAAAACGTTATTTGCTTTGAAGCTTATTTGCTTGAGCTGAGGCGACGGCCGCTTCAGGCTCTATGATTTTCAAGCTGTCAACGGTGAGCATTGTGTACCCATTTTCAAGCTGTCAGGTAGTCTGAATGTCCAATGTTTGTGTCTTTGTGATAACAACAAAAAATTGTTTCATGAGTTTGGTGGTGAAAGAACCGAAGTGGAAATATTTAACCGTGTCAACTGCTTCTGCTAGTATATGTACAGCCCACAAAAAGGGTGCCAAGCATATTCACATTACATCATTTGCTCACACAAATCCTTAGTCACATTACATCATTTGCTTACACGAATTCTTAGGACTGCCTATGTTCATTTTCTTCTCTGAAACATACAATTGCATGATTGAATTTAGTAGCCAAACCCTATATCCCTTTGTACATCACAAGGAAAGTAAAAAAACTTAACAGAGACAACGCCAAGAGACTCATTTTTATGCACTGTAAATCCTATTCTTCTTCATCCCTAGTTTCCCCTTCCTGATTCCTTGGAGCCGCTTTGTCACCATTCTCTGAAACAACACAGGCAGTTGAGTTAACTAAAAATAGTAGACCATGCAGTAAAGCAAAACTGAACTAGAAACAGTAAATTTTCAGAAACGGTACAGATTGAAAGTGAAGTTGAACAAATTAAATAAAGCAGTTATGTGATTTGGGATACCTGTAGACAACATTTGTCTCCAATTTGAAAGGGTCTCTTGTGTACAACACATACCATTTCCTTTCAACATCTCTGTCGTTTGCATATGCGTCGACTTGTTGGATATGACTAAGCTTGTCCCACTCATGGCTGAATTTTCCTGTGGCTATGGAAGTCAGCAGCGATAAGGTGCAGTCTATCTGCAAATGTGTTGGGTTGACATCCTTCAGGTATGAAGGGAGTGTCTCCATGTCATAATCTGTCAGCTCAAGTTTCTGGAGTGTCGGTAACCACTCCAATGCCTTCAGCCTTTGGCACCTAGAGATGTCTAGCTTCCACAACTTGGGGAAATTAGCAATTCTCATCAGGTCGGGGTTGTCATACACTTCGAGCTCAACAATGGCAGCAAGGTTCTCTAGGTAGTTGAGGTGCCTTACATCATGTACATATAATTTTTTCAAAGACCTCGCATGGGGAGCGAGGCCAAGAGGAATAAACCTCAATTTGCAACTCTCAAGAAGGAACTCTTCCAACAAAGGCATGGCTTGCACATTCTCCTCCCACTCCCACTCCTCCCATTCCACCATTTCTGTTAAGGTTAAGCTGTGCAATCTGGGAAACGCAGCAGCCAAATGGGAAGTATGGTGGTGATCATGTTGGGGCTGCAAGAATTCCAGGCCAACACGCTCGATGGCTGGGGCTTGGCAAATCTGTAGTGACTCCAGGCATGGTAGATGACACAGGCCATTGGGGAGCTCTGTGCAGTAAGGCAAGTCTTCCATTGTCAGAATGCGCAGGTTTTCAAGGGGTGAAGCTGCTGTTGATCTCATCCACCTTGGGAACCGCCGCCCAAAAAAGCCTTCGATTTGAAGGACATCTAAGCAGGGTGGAGGGCAGAGTTCATCAAACACTTCCACAATTTGTTGTTGCTCTTCCTCATAGAAGCCTTCGTCGTCTCTAACTAATGGGCCAGAATCTTCTAGTATACTGGTGCAGTTTAAGAGCAGATAGCTAAGATGCACCTTTTCACCAAGCCTAGCCTTCGCGGCGAAGGAGGAAGAAAGTACATCTTCTAGACCACATATGGAAAGGCCCATGAGCCGGGAAAGAGGCTCCAACACTTGCAGGCTACACCATTCACCGTCCATGTGGGCTGGAAACCCGAAAAGTTTCCTCAAATTAGTTAAAACGTGGAACCCCCTAGGTATAAGATTTATATTTGTTCCCATCATGCTAAGATATCTAAGTTGTTGTAAGTTTTCAATGCTACTAGGAAGCTTCACCAACTTTTCACAACCATCAAGACTTATGTACTGCAAGAATTTCATCTTTCCAATGTTTACGGGCAGCCTAGATGTGTTAGGGTCAGTGATAGAGAAATACCTCAAGTGTTTGAGTTGAGACAATGATTCAGCCATTAAATCAAAATTTGTTGAGTCTATATGTAGGGTGCGTAGACTTGGAAAGGTTCCGAATGAATCACCAGCTTTAATCCCTATATGCCCAGCTACAAGTAGTGTTCTCAGTGATTTCTGTGATTGCAGACTGCTCCACTCTAATTTCTCTGATTCTGATCCTTCATTTTCCAGTGATAACCGAATGAATTTTTTTGAGTTGAGTTTACCGATATCAATTTGCCCTTTGTGTGCTACTAGTGCTTCATCTCTTGCCACATATTGTGCAAATGAGCGAACTACATCATGCATGTTACAAACCCATTGGTCAACAACATACGAAAGATCTGGTTCTATAAGGTTCCTCAGTATTAGCTCATTGTAGTACTCCGTTGCTAATTCTTCTAGTTCATCAGAGTTCCCCTCAACAAATCCTTCACTAATCCACATGCTCACAATGTCATCAACGAAGAACAATGTGCTCTTATTAGGGATGAGGGAGTAGTGTAAAAAACATTGCTTTAAAGAAGGGTGCAGATCTTCGTAACTAAGGTATATTGCATAGTTTAGCTCTTCGGGCATTTGTGATACTGACCATATTGCATTATTCAGTACCTTTTCCCAATCTCCTCGTCTTGCCATTTTCTTGCACAGGAGTCCTCCCATTACTTTGATAGCAAGCGGCAAACAATCACATTTTTCTATTATTTTCATTCCAATATCCTCTAGCATATCAATCAGAGGCTCATCATCTCCATTTCTGATTACCTGCAGGCAGTCCAAGCCAATAAAATGAGTAACAAAATATCATTGGTGGCTATACTTGCCAAGACATCCTTTACTAAAAAAAAATAAAAAGCATATCATGAAAAAAAAAAAAAAAGCATATCAGGGAAAATAATTGTATTCCCACAATGTAGAAAGCTAAATCTTTTTATTTGGGTTGAATTAATGTGGAAATTCCTATATTTTTCCCTTATTTTCCAATTAATGTTAGAATGTTTCAAATTTTCTCATCTCAGATTAATGTGTGAATCTAAAGAAATATGCATCCTTTGACATTGATATATATATTTACTTGTGCATGATCATCATCATGTTGTTTTGGATGTCACCAGAGGAGAGTTTATTTGCAGCAGAAAAGCTGATGGGATTATGAGAATTTAGATCAAAAAGAAAAATGAGCTACTTGACATCAATGTAGAACAAAAAGAGAAAATGCATTTTAGGTTGGGACATGCAGGCTTTAAATGCAGATCAAATGAACATCAATGCATTTTAGGATGGGAATTTAATTTGAGACTTGTGTTTAAACTTGATGAATGATGTGGTGTTAGATCATGTCATTATAGATCCAAATATATTGGCTCTTGTTTGTTTAAGATATTGGGCTGAATCCGTAGCATACACTCATGATTCATCCTGCATTACATTGATGGACTGGTGTATAATTAAACAGAGCACACCAACATAAATGGATGGCTTAGATAATTCAGTAATCAGTATTATCCCTAAAGAAAGAACATGAGAAAAGGTATACGATACAGACCTGTTTCTTGAGCAAGGACCACGCATCTTTGGGGTCAAGTTTGTGGACGTGGTGGTAGGGCTCCCTAGCTTTCATCGCTCGTGCAACCAAGTCATGCCTTGTGGTGACAAGGACTCGGCTACCACGACCAACAGCATTGACAAATGGTGTTTTTAGAACATCACTCCATGCTTGGTCATTCCAAACATCATCCATGACCAGAATAGTCTTGTGCCCATCCAGAGCATTCTGAAGGGTCCGTTGAAGTGTGGCTTTTGCATTCCCAGCTGTACGGTGATCCCCACCAGCTTCGATGATGGCTCTCTTTAGGATCTCTGCTACACTGAAGTCTTTGTTGACACTCAACCATATCTTCTTGGTGAAGACACGGTTTATGGTGTTGTCGTTGAAGATTTTTTGGGCTAGGGTTGTCTTGCCAATCCCGCCAATGCCAACAATAGCCAAGACCATGATTCTATTATCTTTGTCATGGGTAGCAGTGTTTTCAGATTCTTCTGTTAGCATCCCCACTAGCTTCCTTGTGTCAGCTTCAATCTGTTCTCCAACCACACTAGACCGGTCGAGCTGTGCTGAGGTCTCGCGGTTGGCAAGGTGAGATGATGTCTTCTTCCCACTGCGGTCCTCATAGGGACCAAGGTTGATGAAGCTGAAGGTAGCACTGCGCTCCTTGATGGCGTCCAGCCTCTTGTTGAGCTTCTTGATGCGGCTGCCGATGTCGTGGGCGAAGACGGGATTCCTCAGGCAGAATAGCAAGGGGTTGAGGCACCCAATAGGCAGGGATGATGAACCTCGCTCCATGGCCTTAAGCTGACACAGGTCAAGGATGTCAGTGGCGTCATACATTGTGTCTTTGAGCTCCCTCACCCATGCCTGCACACTTTGGTCTGTGACGTTCCTCCTATCAGCATCAGCGAGGAAGTTTTTGAGGTCCCCAAGCTTGGTGCCAAGGTTGCCAATCTCACCGGAGACCCCGAGCAGCATGTCCACCTCTTCTTTCGCCATCTCCGTCAGCATGTTTTGGACGTAAGATGCCAAAGCATCCAGGACCACCGCCATATTGCTGGCAGGTTCAGAACGCTGCAGAAGAAGTCATGGGAATTAGAACAAAGTGTTTGATGTCTTTACCTCCAGCATTTCAGTGCTAAAAGCTAGAATCAGTAAAGAACAGCTAGCAATCAGTTATGCAGACAAATGCTTGATACAGGAAAGATGAAACATTGAAGCTGCAGATAAAGAGGAGGGGGGGGGTGGAATCACCTTGATCAGTAAGCAATTAGCTGTGGAAGGCAAAGAGGATAGCAGCAGGTTGCATGAACATATAGGTGCAGGCAGGAAATCTCCAAAACTTTGGTAGTTAGCATGGAAAATAGCTAGGCCGGTGTCCATATTGTGCTTTACTTTGCTTTTCAAGGTTGGTAACTTGTGGATAGAGGCAGAGTATATATCCTTGTGTCAGTCTTACACGCTACATACCCTTGCGTCGTTCTGATAGAACTTCCTACTTTTCAGGCACCAATGATCGGGGATCGGTTCACCAAATTTTATGCTAAAGCTATTGAGATTCTTGTCCTACAGGATCTGTCAGCTCAGCTGCATTTTTTTTAATACTAGCTGCATAGTTAGTTACTGCTTTATTCTGTGTATGCAGATCACAGCAGAGCAGCATAGATGCAAAGCAACGAGCAAGCCCCGTTGGTGAAACTTCCTAGATGGGCTTGTTGTCTGCAACTCTCAAGTGCATTTACTGCAGCTCAAGTTGGTGAAACTTTTTAAGATAAGAATTCTAGCAGTCAACCCCCGTGTAGCATGAGTCTGAAACGCAACGCCGTTGAAGCCTCAAGCTCAAGGAGATCCAGAATACTTTTCAGTTTAACATCCTTTTAGAGGAACCTGACAGTGACAGGGTCGGAGATTTTCTGATTTAGTTAAGCGTACGTACTAACTGCTATCAGCATTTTTTTAATTACGGGTTCATACGTAACTTGCGTAGATAAACGCATTGCTTTCAATTTGAGATGCTGACAACTCGAATCCCAAAATTCATTCATTCATTTCACATGAGAGCAGAGGCAACAGAGGAAGGAAGAAAGAGTGCTGGGCTAGAATTCCAAGGCCCAAGGCCCATCTGTCATTAAAACCCTATTGGGCTGGAGCCCACTGCCGAGCGACGCGGAGTCCGTCCCCGTCTCCGCCCCGCCGGGACGGCGGCGCGGGAGGCCAAGAAACGCCGTCCCTCGCGACCGGGGCATTCCTTCTCCATTCTCTCTGGTACCTGCTCCTCCTATAATCGATCAAGTACGAGTAGAGTGGACTGGACATGTGGCGTCGGCAGCAGACCCTCCTCCGCCGGCTCCCGCCGCTGAAGGCGCTAACGCAGGCTCCATCATCCTGGGCAGCCGACCGACTGGGATGCTACTACGGCTCTGCGCCAGAGGGGAGGAAGGGAAAGGCGGCGCCTTTGCAGGTCTCCTCCTCCCATATCCGTTTCCCGACTCTCTTTTCCTTCCCTCGGTCTGCTTACTGACTGATGGGTTTGGTGCAGGCGCGGGGAATGGTGGACAGGTTCCGGATGCGCGCCAAGGGTGGCGACGGCGGCAATGGCTGCGTCAGCCTCCGCCGCTCCAGGTCCAGCCGCCTGGGCACGCCTGACGGTGAGAGACCCCATAATCTGTTTTTTCACATACTAGTGCATTGGGATTTATATTATTTGCAACATTTGGATGAATCGATCATTATGATGAATTAAAAAATGTACAGGTGGTAATGGGGGGAAGGGTGGTGATGTAATTCTTGAGTGCTCAAGATCTATCTGGGATTTCAGTGGCTTGCAGCATCACATGGTATGTCTTAAAAAACATCATATGATTTTGCTTGAGCTAGATATGGTTGCTGCACTGATTGTGGTGCTTGATGTAAGATCTCATTTCATAAATTAGTGTCCTAATTGAAAGTTATTGTTGTGAATGTATTGTTATAAGAAAGGTCGTCCAACCCTGAATTTTATTTATATGAACCTATTATCAACCTAAAGCGTGAAGCTAGACATTGCGGTGTAACTCGATATTAAATGGATCATTTTAACTCTGGGGAAATCACTGATACCTGCATTTAGCTTGTTTAATTTTCGTTTTCAGAGAGGAGGCCGAGGTGGCAATGGAGTTTCTAAGAATCAGATAGGAACAAGAGGTTCTGACAAGGTTACCATGAGTATATGCATAGATATGTCAACTTTTTTTTTTTTTTTTTTTGGTTTACATTGTATATCACCTTCTCTACTTGTATGTAACAGATTGCACAAGTACCTGTAGGCACGGTGATTCATCTTGTCGAAGGGGAGCAACCTTCTCTCACAGTAAATAAACCAACCAGAGCTCTAGATCCCTGGGACATACCTGGTGCTGCAGAACAGTCTTCAGATTCAGATCAGATTGGTAATGCAGTGAAGAAAGGTTTTGATGGTGGTTTGTCACATCAGCATCTTTCCCTTAAGCATAATACTGATGGAAATGAAGCTGTAAAGGGAAGCAGCAGTCAGTCAGAGAATCCAAAGTACTTACATACATACTCCAAGCCTCAGTTCTCAAGCTCTGATCATCATGTAAGAATCTATTCATCTCAGGAGGGGACAGATGAAAAAGATCAGACTGAAAGTGAGGATGAAGAATTTTGGGAGGATGAAGACGAGTTTGACATGGACAAGGAGGAGGAGGAGGCAGAGGATGAGAGGGAGGAACAAGATGTGCAATATTGTGTTGCTGAGATGACGAAACCTGGGCAGCGGTTAATCATAGCACGAGGAGGCGAAGGTGGACTAGGGAATGCTTTTATCATGAGGGAGATGCGGCCATCCAAAGCAAACAGACAAGAGAAGATAGCCCGTTTGAGTACCGGGCAGCCAGGAACTGGGAGCTTCCTTATCTTGGAACTGAAGAGCATTGCAGATGTTGGTCTGGTTGGACTGCCCAATGCTGGGAAGAGCACATTGCTCAGTGCTCTCTCTAGGGCGCAGCCAGAGATAGCCGACTATGAATTCACCACGCTGCGGCCCAACATTGGCAGCCTGACCTATGAGGACTACTTCTCAGTTAAAGTGGCTGATATACCTGGCCTGATCAAAGGAGCACATGAGAACCGTGGCCTGGGTCATGCTTTCCTGAGGCACATAGAGCGCACCAAAGTTATCGCCTATGTGCTTGACCTTGCAGCCACGCTTAATGGAAGGAAGGGCATCCCACCTTGGGAGCAGCTGCAGGATTTGATCGCAGAGCTGGAGCATTACCAAGAAGGAATGACTCGGCGACCATCACTGATTGTCGCAAACAAGATAGACGAAGAGGGAGCTGAAGAGATGTACGAGGAACTGAAGAGGAGAGTGCAGGGTGTTCCAATATTTCCAGTTTGCGCTATCTTGCAGGAGGGGGTGCCAGATCTGAGAGTGGGTCTAAGGGGCCTTGTGGATGACTCAGATCCACATGGCATTGATTTTGAAAAAAAATGACTGTTGAATGAGGTTCCATCTTTTTTTTTTTTTTTTTTTTTCTCCTGATGACACTGATGCATGACTGTATTGTGGATATTTCCCCTTAGAATCAGAGGCTTATGGATAGCGATTAGATCTGCAAATGTTGATGACTCTGGCTATTCCTTTCTTCTGCTTGTGTTAATTACAACAATTGCGCATTTGCAATTTTTCTAGTACCCTTCTTGTTAAATAGCAGAAATATGGAGTAGCTATAAGGTTTGTTTCAAGCTGTACATGCGTACATGGTAGAAGGTTTGTTTCAAGTTGTACATGGTAGTAGCAGCTGAAACATTCAAGAATTAGGGCCTGTTCTTCTTTAGTTAAGGGTGATGGTTCTGATTCTAAATGCTGAAGTAAAATAAATGGGGTACCTTTTATAAGCAGATTGTGAGAATCCAATCCCATTTACATGACAATCCACAAGCTGCATCCCACCAGTTACAGCTAAACAGCCCACAATCTACAACTTGCTTTTAAGAATCCAACTCCAAAATGAACATAGTACATGCCCTGTTCATATCATTCCTACTGAAAATATGCCCGTGGAGCTGTAATCTGCAAAGTGAAGACAATCTTCTGGTCCAGAACTCCAGAAGATACGTGGTATATAGTACCAAAGAATTACCTCTTACTAGTATTATATCATTTTTGCAGACTGATTACCAGTATGGTTGCATGCTGATTGCTGTGACAGGTTTGAAGGGAGGTCTGAAGATGTTGGACCATTGAACTGTGGAAGGAGATGTCCCTTTGCCATGGTGGGATGACCACAAGAAGCATGGCAATTTCTGTACATTTACTGCTTTTTGGTCCCACTGGAAGTTTGTCCAGTAGAACTTACAATGTGTTAAGACCTCTGTCAGAGTTCCTGTAAGCCAGCCAATCTAATTGCTTGATCTTTTTTTCTACTAAAAGCTTCTTGGTCAAACAGAGAGTAATGTTCTGGTAATCTGCTGTCAGTTTACAGCTGTGGATTGAGTCCAGGTACCACCAACCTTTAGCTTCCACCTGCATATAACTAAAATGATACAATGTAAGGTTTATAAAATTTATCATAGGTGTGCCAGAAGTGCTTATGGGGGTGTTTACTGGATGGTCTTACACTTTTTATCAGAGATATGCCAGAAGTCTCTGTTCTTTTTTTGCAAGATCATGTTTTTATAGTCCAGAGTTTCCTCTGGCCTATATATAAAGGAAGTACAAAGGCCAAAATGATGTTAGCTGTCTCCACTTCCTGCTTATTAATTTTTCTGACTTGAGTTTCAGCCGTCTTGCATGCCTGATGGGAGAAGGAACAAATGCCGAACCTACTAATGTGTGTCACCCACCAAGACAAGTGCAATGACAACTAAAAAAAGAACTGCAAGGAAGTTGATCCCGAGGAAATGAAGACCAACTACGACGGAACTCATAACTGAAAACTGAGTTGTGAACTTATGTTGTTGGCCAGCCCAGTCTTTGTGAACCCATGTCTTTGTTAACTTGTGTCTGTATGAACTTTAAGCCATTGTCAACTCAAGTCTATGCGAGTGAATTCAGTTGTTTGACTACTTTTGATGACCTTTAGTCAACTTCTTTGTATTCCTTCAAGGGTTGTCTCCATGTCATGGTCCACATGTCATGGTCCACCAGTTGGGCTTTCGGGGTGCAGTGCAGGCATACTCTCTAGAACCTTAGTTTTTGGGCGCATAAAAAGCTATTGCAATCTGGGAAGAAAGATTAACTATCCCCTTCAGGTTTGGGTCCTTGGAAGAGTGTTGAGGTGTTGGCTGAACCTCATCTATACTTTCTCAGAGGTCAGAGCCCTCACAGACTGTACACTGCTGGAGCATAAGCACCTCTAAAACAAGGCAAGGCTTGCACGCAAATGTACTGCAAAATTTTGATCTCCCAAAATTCTATATGCAGTGAGTCCGTAGACTCAAAAGGCAATAAAAGAATCATTAGCAGGCTTTGATATTAGTCCTCGGATATTCGTGTGCTTGTATTTAACATGAAATGCTCCGCTGCATCCCCTAATTCACCTGATTTGTGTCCTCTTTGTCTTACTGTACGAATAAACTTTTTTTTTTTTACTGGAACGAATATTGTTGCCAACACATCGTATAGCCACAGTCAACGGGCCTCTAACACACGGCCCGACGACTCGCCGGCCCACACAAACAAAACGCAGCCGCTGGCGGTAACTGTCGCAGGTACCACCAGCCTAGGTACCTATTGCTATCTCTAACTAGCGCAATGCAGAGTTGTTCACAGTTCACACACTAGCCTTGTGCAGGAAATGAAGAGGATAAATGCAATACGTAATACATGAAAAGAAAAAGAAAAAAAAGAGTGTGTGACTCATTTATAGAGTGTTTGGTATGTGGATTGACTCCGTTCAGCATGGGATTGTGTATAAGAAGGCCGTCCGGTGTTTTTTACGAGGAATGAATCGGTTCCTTAGATTTTTCTTCCGGAAGTTACTGCTTGGTGATGGAAGGCACGAACCAATGACGTGAACCAAACAAACATGTCATGTTTGGTTTTAGAATCGGATCAGTTTGGACTCAATGATCTGCCAAATCAAACACACTATTAGTGGATGATCTCTTTGATACTCTTTATTTATATAAAATAAGCATTAGATTGCTGTGTTGATTTCGTTCACGCTGATGAAGACGTGTGGTTTTATGGCCCTGGTTATTGTTCTGTATGGAAAAGAAACTTTTTGAAGGTCACTATCAACCAAGCCCGTCTAGCTCAGTTGGTAGAGCGCAAGGCTCTTAACCTTGTGGTCGTGGGTTCGAGCCCCACGGTGGGCGAATTTGTGTTTCTTGATCTTTTTCTTTTTTATTTATTCAAGACACAATACATTGGAAGGGCGAATTTGTGTTTCTTGATCTTTTTCTTTTTTTATTTATTGAAGACACAATACATTGGAAGTCCCCAAACTAAAGCTGCTAACATTTTTTCCTTTTTATCATTATAAAAAACGAATTGCAAGTCCCCAAACCAAAGCTCCTATCTTCTTACATGCATGCCTATATTTTCATGCTTTTAAAGATTATACACAAACTGTGAATACTTGTATCATCGTTTCAGCAAAAACAAACCCTACTATACCCAGGTCACAACTACTTGGCCTGGTTACAGTTAAACATTTCTCCAATTCATGGTGCGGTAGAAACTTTTTTCCCACTACCTTTTTCAACAAACACCTACCTAAAAGCGGATTTATTTCTTTCCACATCATCATGGTCGCCAAAAGCAAGTCCAATATAATTGATGTCGCTAACAGTTTGCCTGCTTTTCCTATGAGTAATAACCTTTTCAAAAGCTAAACATATGAACAAACGAAGAATGACCTTTCAAAAACATATGAACAAATGAATGACCTTTCAAAAGCCTTGGAATTTGGCCCTGCCTTTAGCTTTTGCTGTTCCTCAGATAGCACGCCGGGTTTAGGCTGTGGACAAACCAATCCTCCAAACTTGGAGCATTTGCATAACAATTTTTGACTTTTCAAAAGCCTTGGAATTTGGCCTTGCTTTAAGCTGTTCCTCAGATAGCACGCCGGGTTGAGGCTGTGGACAAACCAATCCTCCAAATTTGGAGCATTATATTTGCATAACAATTTTTGTCAACTTTTCCAAGATACGCACAGACATATGCCACCAGTATCGGACGTGGAGCAGATACCATTTCAAACTGGCAAATGCATGCTGACGGCATGACAAGCTACCTGCTAGGCCCGCACTACGTGTTTAATAATGTTTAAAGAACCCTCAACAATTCCCAGCGTTCTACGTTGATAAGGACAATAATACTAAAGAATTACTTGATTTACTTGATCTGCCATTAAATATTATTGGGGCTCCTATTTATAAATTCAGTCAAATTTAAAATATATAGTTGGACTTTGGAAAACTTTATAAGTTGATTTATGACACTAAATTTGTATCCACCACTTATATCGTCTTAGAGATATTTACATTATTTTGTATAAATTTAGTCAACATAAAAAAATTGACTTAATACAACTCTAGAAATTAATTTGTCAATGACAATGGTACTATTTTGTAGTGTATTTTTTGGTGGCATAAATGTTGGCATTTTTCTATCCAAATTGATCAAATTTAAAATAGTTTAACTTAGCTAGGGCAACTCTCAGAATTCACTTATTTTGGGATTGAGAGAATAGTTAAAATCAAGTGTGAACTGATTTCTGGGCCCATATATAATCATAGACATAGATTCCTATGGTGCATCTATAACTAGTAGTTAGTTCATTAGTCCCTTAGAAGTTATGTGTAAATATTAATCATATGTTGTTTGGATATATATTGACTAAGTTGTTAGTTGAGATATATATATGAACTTAAAGTTAGTCTACCTATTAATCTACATGTTCTAAAAAAAAAGACGAACATCCTTTAATTTAGTAGGCTTTCTGAACAATAAAGTAACAAGGAAGATGTGACATTGCATTGTTAACATGTTTTTCTTGCGAGGATGTTAACATGATATGATAACGTTTTTTATGCTCGTCATCATCGATAGAAATCTTCGCCTAGCTAGATTATTACTAACGTGCTAGTTACGATGTTCTATTATTGTTAGTCTCATTCAAAAGAGACGACACGGACATGTTTGTAATGTACTCACTTCGTTCCAAGTTATATGTCTTCTTAGATTTTTTTTAATTGAAAAGCTAAAAGAACATACAATTTAGAATAAAGAGAGTATGTTAGCTACACAACATATGTATATACATAGAAATTTTAAAAAAATATTGAAGTACTTGTTTCTAGATATAATGTTTTCTCTTGTAATAGTAAAGTGGGGGATATTTATAGCCATTATTAGTACATACTATTATTGTATAGTAAGTTGGTTTAGCAAGCTAATTGATGCGGGGCCCGCAGAAGAAATTTCGAGAAGGAACAAAGGAGGCCAATTTCTTGCCGGCAAGGAAAAGCTAAGGTACCTAAAATAGTGGCCTCTTATGCATCGATGCTTCCTAAAAGATGGGTGGTATAAACGTACGTATTATTGGTGTGTCAATGGCGTCCATCCATCCATCAGAACGACAAGTCAAGCACGCGTCGTATATTGCTTATTGTGGCTCTGCTGAGATGAGAGCGACGGCGCGCATATTTTCAATGTGGTAGCTTTCAAGCTGAAAAAAGATAGAGACATAGAGTCGTATTAGACACAAGGCATGCAATTCAGGAAATTCGTCAACCAAAGTGAATTTTTGCATTGTAGATGCCAGAAAGTTTTCGCTCTAGGTATGCTTCAATAATTGATATATATACGTACGAGTAGAGAAACCATACTCACACCGTTTCAAATTATGGATCTTTCTGGCTTTTCAATATAAGAAACACATCAAAGGAAGTAGTTCTTAAAAGAAATTGATTTTTTCTGTGATTACTAGTAGTGTTTACTTTCAGAAGCTCTTAACGTTTATTTCGCACATCAACCCCTGCATCAATTTTGGTTCCGTAGCATCTACTGTCCCTTCAATAAGTTTGATCAGTTTTATTGAGAAGGAAATAACTTTGTAACATCAAATTTAGTACCATTAGATAAATTATAAAATGAGTTTTGAGATTATCCTATTCTCTACTTGATATACACTACTACAGAAATATTAACGGAGGCGGCCAAAAAGGCTTTTCCGAGGCGGTTTTCACAACCACCTCGAAGCTATGGTCACGGTAAATGTGAGTATTAACTAAGGCGGTTCTATGCCCGCTTCGATTAATCCGAAAAACAAAAAAAAGAAAAAGGCTAGATCCAGCCTTAATCAGGCCTGGATCTAAGCCTAGCTGCCAAATCCGGCCGCCGCCGCTTGCATGCCGCTATTAGGGTCGTGCTCGCCGCCGTCGAGGTTTACGGAGAGCGTGCCCCAGCTCCTTAGCGCCCCGCCCGGAGCCGCCACTCCCGCTGCGTGCACAGCCGCCGACCCGCTCCGCCCCTAGTCGCGCCGGATCTGCCCGCAATTGCTCCCCGCTCAACACACCACTCCGCCCGTCTTCGCTCGGCGCCATCATAGCCACGCCGCTAGGGGCCGCACAGGGAGAAGAGACGCTGAAGACCCAGGGCGCCGTGCATGGGGGCCTTGCCGGGCCACCACGCCGAGCGGCGGCCGCATTGGGAGCCGCCGTGTCGGGCGCCGAGCCACCGCGCCCATTGGGGGCGATAGGGGAGTTGAGGCAGAGGGAAGAGAAGAGAAGGGGCGACAAGAGGCCGAGATAGAGGGAAGAGAAGTGGCGGCTAGATGGAGGAAGTGAAGGGGTGGGTTAGGGTTAGATTCATATATATATATATATATATGTGTGTGTGTGTGTGTGTGTGTGTGTGTGTGTGTGTGTGTGTGTGTGTTGTCCATGTTTTTGGGCCTATATGAGATATTTGGGCTCTAAGATGGGCCCGTATTATCCGAGACGGGCCTTATAGTGTGTCTACCTCGGTTAATCTATTTTGCGAAACGGTTGCGTTAAAATAACTGTCTCGGTTAATCTATTTTACGAGGCGGTTGCGTTAAAATAACCGTCTCGATTAATCGATATTAACCGAGACGGTTATTTTGAAGATGCCCACCTCGGTTAATCTATTTTACGAGGCGGTTTTTGTAACCGCCTTGGTTAATTGAAAATGACCGCCTCGGTTAATACTATCCATTAACCGAGGCGGTTTTGGAGACCAAACCGCCTCCGAGGCCCATTTCAAAAGTGCCTTGCAAAAGATTTTTCATAGTAGTGATAATATACTGTTCTCTATATATAAACTTGATGAAACGTAGGATATACATAGTTCGAGCTAGGAGTTAGGAAAAACTTCCTTCTCTTGTATTTTGGGACAGAGTGAGTTTTAGGACAAATTGAAAACTCTCCATATCCTTCTTTGTTGATAGGAATAGAATTTTGGTTAAAAAAAAAATTCTCCAACAACTTCTTTAATTCCATCTCCAAATATTGCTATGCTCTAATCCGGACCTTTTGCTAGCTAAAGATAGATAGCGGGATTATATTAGCTCTCCGAGTACGCACGATACGATACGAAGCTATTGGAGGGAGCAAGATATAGAGAGTGATATCTATTCAAATGACTCTCTAAATAATTATTTAGGGAGAGAGTTTAAGGAAAAAAAACTCTTAGAGATCGATGCTCCTCCTTAAAAAATTAGATTGAATTATCGTGTCCAAATATATATACTACCTTTATTTTAAGTTTTGACTTTTTAGGTATATATATAATTTTTAAAAATACATATAGATATACATTATATATATCTAGAAACATAGTAAATCAATGTATCTCCAGAAAGCCAAAAGATCTCTTATAATTTAGAATGGAAGGGGTAGAAGAATAATCCTGGAGACAAGTGGCCACTATATTGAACTAGCTGTGGAGAGAGAGCCCGTGGCGTGGTGACACGACGCGTTGCGTGCCTGTGTTGTCTTGCGTTGGCTGGATCCCCAATTGTCCGTCCACGGATCCACGCCTATAAATAGAGGGGTCCGGGTTCATTATACTCTCAACCAAGCAAACACACACTTGCTCTTTGCTAGATACTCATTCTTCAAGCCAACCTTCTTTTTGCTCCACAAGACAAGCAGGATGTCTTGCAGCTGCGGATCAAGCTGCAACTGCGGCTCAAGCTGCAAGTGCGGGTAAGTGATCTTCACTCGTTTAATTATTAATTCATTCTTTTTTTCTCTTTCTTGCAAATCAAACAAAATTTGAGTTCATTAATTCTGCTGTTCGCGTTTCTACTATCTATCTGTTAACAATTTGGAAAACTTATGGATAGGTGAACCTGTCAGTCTGAAGAATAATTAATTAATTAATTTTCTAGTAGCATAGTTTGCTTGTTAGTTGGGGTCACCGGGTCAATTAACAACAATATCCCTAATCAATTTTCAATTGTGTGTCCGTCCGTCCGTTGACCTGAACCTGATGCTGCAGCAAGAAGTACCCGGACCTGGAGGAGAAGAGCACCGCCGCGCAGGCCACCGTCGTCCTGGGCGTCGCCGCCGAGAACAAGGCTACGGCTGGGTTCGAGATGGCGGCGGAGTCCGGCGAGACCGCCCACGGCTGCAGCTGCGGTGACAGCTGCAAGTGCAACCCCTGCAACTGCTAATCGTCGATCAGATCGATCGACGACCACCATGGGGAAGATGATCCACGATATGCATGCTGCTTATTGCTGTCTTGTGCCGGCGACGTACGGTACTAGCTGCGTTACACACATCATCTGCTCTGCTGTGTCCTGTGTGACGACGTAGTATAAAGTGGTTGGTTGAACAATAAGGGCGAGTCATATATCTGGCTCGCCGGCATGCATGTATGCGTCTGCCCTGCTTGTATGTGTCGTGTGTGTGTGTGTGAGCTTTGCTACATCTGCTTGGCTTCAGTAGTCTTGTGCTCATGATCATGTATGTGGCCGGTGTGTGTGTAGATGTTGGTCTGGTCCGATCGTAGCATCGTTCCAGACTATGTATGCATACATCTCTATATGCATGATTGGTCCTTGGGTGATTAATATATGGTGAAACTGGTCTGCTTTGTCTAATACGAAGTATATGTGCTGTTTTACGTAACTGACTGATTGAAACGAGTAAGTTCTAGCTTCGTCAGTCACCTACGACGACTAGCAGGATCAAAATAACAGATGGATGAAAATATCAGATTATATTAATATTTCATTGTGGCTCGTTGCTATTGTTATTTTAATTTATCCTTCTCCTTTTTTATTCTGCCCAATTCTTTTTTAAAAAGGGGAATATTTCACTGTCACCAAAGTCCACTTCTTTCTTCAAATCTTCAGCGCGTGCGGAGGAAAAACGTATGTCTGAGACGCCACTACTCTTTGTACCGTCCTATCCTATGTATACGAATATAAATCCAATATGTATCTTGGGGATAGAGATATAGGGCCAATTCCATTGGCACATAAAAAAAAGAAAAATATTCTTGATTTTTATGCATGGAGTAAAAGGCGTTAAATTAGTCCTACATCTAATAAGAAGCATAATAAATAAGGTGAGAGCAACAATTCTCATATATTTGGATTGGTCTTTTTTCATTGTGACCTAAGGTCTTGGTTGGTTGTTGGTTCCGTGGACCCGATGAATCTAGTGTCACTACTACACAAAAAGCACTATAGAAGCGACTATTGAGACTATGCGCGTCCGCCCTCTACCGACTCTACAAA
The DNA here is from genome assembly GCA_015844335.1 of Chrysopogon serrulatus. Lineage (NCBI taxonomy): Eukaryota > Viridiplantae > Streptophyta > Magnoliopsida > Poales > Poaceae > Chrysopogon > Chrysopogon serrulatus. The sequence continues at coordinate 741,132 of JADLZL010003084.1, read as the reverse complement.
TCATGGATTTATATTAGGAGCAGTTCCCAAGTCGTCCCTACAAATCTGATTTGTAGAGGCGACCGGTAACACAAGCCACGCCTCAACAAATCATGGAAATAGGAGTGCTGCATCCACTTATACCTAGAGCAATTATATCCAGCCATCCCTACAAATGTTTCAATAGATGTGCCTACTGAAGGATTTGTTGAGACAGTCTATAGTGGGTCCTAGGTACACCTACGGTGGAGCCAGTTGGTGAATGACCTAACCCTATTGAAAAAGATGGTGTTACTCCAAATCATTTTTGTAGTAGCGTGTGGTGCATATATATATATACTCATGTATACGTGAAACTGGAATAGATACGCATCACAGTCTGACAAGATGCATGTTGCGGCCAGATTGTAAACAATATGTGATTGTGATTAGAGGTGAAACAAGCAGCGCACACCCATGATGTTGCATGATGTATCAATGCTGTTAATGACGCCAATGGGAATTTTGAAGGCGCAAAGAGCACACGTAGTTGTTGGAGTGTAATGACAGAGTTTGTTAGCAATTCTAGCCTTCCAATAATGTCCATGATAGTGGATAAGTCTTCCACCATAGGCTTGGTTGCGCACATTGACAGGCCAAAAGTATTGGCTAGCTAGGTGCTCCATTTTTCTGCACTTTAATATTGATATGGGTCATTTTGGACTTGACTTTGAACCCTTTTGAGTCAGCAAAAGTGATGAGGAGCACTTTTTGAGACAGAATAATAATTGCTTCACCTCTTCTTAGAGAATGAGTAAATTGACATTTGCATATTAAGTATATACTAGGTGATGATAACAGAGAAGCTCTATAGAAGTGGTTCGTAGCCTATTTGTACTGGTATTTCTTAGCTCCACGAGTGATAGAGGCTAGTGAAAATGGAGATTGTCACTGGCTGTTAACCAAGAACCGCTAGTGAATACCCCTCCCGTGTTGCTGCCGGAGTTTACAAATTAAAGTGATATATCTTATGAATGAGAAATGATTTATATTTTTAGGAAGTGATATACTATTCTCCGATGGTCATTGGAAGAATGAACGCCAACAGTTAGTTGCATGGCAAACCCTAAGTGTGGAGCCTAAGCTCCGGTGCTTCCCCCACAAGTGAACCACAGACATCCAGAGAGTGCAGAACCCTACACATAGCTTGTCTCTCAAATTCTTTTTCAATTCTGTTAACTCTCAACAACACCTTTAATCACTGAGCAAGTATTTTCAACACATATTTGAAAGTCAACAAAAAATCCTGCACGGCAATCATTTAATTTCCATGATATAGAGATAATTATATCCTTAGAGTATCCCACACAATTGAACTCGTAAATTCGTGATTGCCTATTCTACCTCCATAAATTTTACCATATCTGCCGGCCCTGAACATAGGATTACCTGTCTTTAATACCATATCAACGAAATTTGAGCATTGAATTGACACAAAGGGTTGGCAGCTGCTTTAAATGCTGTATATAGAGAGAACCTGTGTCATGTTCTTCACTAGTTGCCGAGATTAGAATTATAATCAAGAGATGTTTCCTTCTAAGAAAGTAGCAGTTCTTGTGGTAGTTTGTATCGTGGTTTCTCCCAGCCTCCTCGTGATTGGCAAAGCCAACCGTGACCAAGGAACAGAAGGATAAGATCCTACAAGAATGTGACAAATTCATCCGTCTAGGGTATCCTGTTTATGTTGTATCCCGATACAGGGCCGGCCCTAGGGGAGGGGCAGGGTGTGCGACGGCCGAGGGCCCAAGCTGGAGAGGGGCCCAAGCCCATGTATACAAACCCCAAGGCCCTATATACCAGCGCCTTTGTATTTGTACGTGTCTTTCCGTTTGTACGTAGTGCCGGTCCAACAAGAAGCAAGCAAGTAGTGCTAGCCTTTGTACGTGTCTTTTTCGGTTTCACCATGATAGAAGGCAAGGAGCCGCACTGCACGCTCGCATCGTCAATTTGCGGAGTTGCGACTTGCTCTCGCCACAAGCAGACGACGATCAGAGGGCCTGTGCCCTGTGGCGGAGATCGGAGAGTAGTGAATGACGCACGATGGAGGCGAAACGAGGCAGGGCCTTCTCCGCTTCTCAACAAGTCATCGATCAGGCCCTAGGTATTTTTTCCTATTTACTTTTAATCCGAATTTATCATGGAGAGAGATCTTGGACACTTTTAATCTTAATACTGTCCTTGATGATTTTGCATCAAAAAATTGCCTGAAGAAATATATTTTTATAAGAAGCAATGGGTATTATGAAATTATATTCTTCCTTCAAGTATTTTTTGTCTACATTGTTTCTCGACAAATATCTGACATGTTAAATTTAAAATATATTATTGGATTTCATTTTGCTTTGCAAGAAAAATTAAGACTTATATATATTATAAGATTTTATATATAGTCTAGAGGGGCCGTCACAACAAGTTCGCCAGAGGGCCCTTCAAATCCTAGGACCGGCACTGTCCCGATACAGTCCTTGTTGCGATGCTGTGAGGGCAGTTGAAAACAGAGACATGGACTACGTTGTCCTCCTACTCACAAATAAGGAGAAGGACAAGTACAGCATTTCTAAGATCCTGGCGCTTCATGGGCTCTGTGAACTTCCTGCTTCTCCTCATCAGCAGCAGGTAAAATAATCCATCATTAACCTTTCATATATATTATTAACTACTATAAATGAAATATATTTCAGAGTGATGATAAAGATCTAATTATCTATCCTTTACTCCTATTTGTATACCAACATCTCTCTCACATACCACTGTTCAGAACAGTGCCTTCCTACTCGCTTCCAATGTCCGCCACGTGCCTCCCTCCACATATCCACAGGTACCCTGTCCATCGGATGTCTGGGTGTTCATGCCTTCCAGAAGGGCCAGACCCTTCTTCTCCCTTCCAGCGACCAAAAAAAAAAAAAAAAAAAGAAAATCACATCTCCACAGCAACAACCTCGCAGCCGCTTGCTCCGCCCTCTTCCCACGCCATCCTCAGGACCCTCCCCTGCTTCGGCTCCGTCGGCGCCGCGGCGGCAGTGGCCCAACCCCTCGGCCAGCGCACCAGCGCGACTGTCGCCAGCCCAGGCCCGGCCTCTGCCTCGGCACCTGCCTTTGCTCCGGGAGCACCAAACAGGTACGCCCACCGCTTCTCTTTCCTAGGTAATTTCAGCCTTTTTTTTGCCTATTGATTGATCTGATGTATACTGACCTGATGTAATCATAGCCTATTGGGCCTGTTCATTCCTCACAACTACTGCATCTTATGCCTACAGTTCGTCAGACTGAATACCAGCTATTGTGTTACTCAAACTTCTCTTATGTTGAGGCAAAATGTCAGCGATGGTTAATTACACTTCAAGGGAGATGTGTACAAGCAACTACGGATCTAGAGCTACCAGTTGTGATACAGCGTATACGATGCAGCTTGCCATGCAGGGGGATTAGTAAATCTCGATTCACAAATATTATGTCTCCCTCTCCATGTTTTCTTATTTTGCTCTTACCTAAATAGTGCTACTGCATGTGATCATTTCCCTCCATATATACGGACACCAATTTCTCTTTTATCCATTCATATTGACACCTAACAGTGTTTGATAGGCATGTTCTTATTAACAAGACAGCAGGCCTGCTGCCTACTTAAGCTGACTTCATGGGTCCAAATATTTGAATCTTTTTACGCTATATATAGTTGCATGATTTGATGTCTTAAGTTCGCGCATCGCATATCTAATTTTGAAAAACTTCTGTGTCCATGTCAAATCATATAATGCCCTATATTCCCGGCTTGCTGCCCTATATTCCTGGCCTGCTATCCCGTGCTTCGCACGGGGTTTCCAGCTAGTATAATATTATTAACCCTGTTTTATTCTGGACAGGTCATGATGGGCTGAAAAAAAAAAACATGTATCTTCCTTCATTAGTAGTAAAATAATCCAAAAGTGACGTCATTGTGGCACATGTAACTTCCTTCATCAAGAAAAAGTGATTATTGATCAAGATTCATGATGCATTTTTGCTGTTGCGCATGTGGATGTCTTGTTGTGTACTTCCTCCGTCCCAAAATAATTGTCGCCGCCCCGAGAAACAAATACCGGCAATTTTTTTAAAAATAATAAATATTATCAATTAGTATCATAATTAGTATCATTGGAAAGATCCTATAAGAATGTGACAAATTCATCCGTCTAGGGTATCCTGTTTATGTTGTATCCCGATACAGTCCTTGTTGCGATGCTGTGTGAGGGCAGTTGAAAACAGAGACATGGACTACGTTGTTCTCCTACTCACAAATAAGGAGAAGGACAAGCACAGCATTTCTAAGACCCTGGCGCTTCATGGGCTGTGTGAACTTCCTGCTGCTCCTCATCAGCAGCAGGTAAAACAATCCATCATTAACCTTTCATATATACTATTAGCTACTATAAATGAAATTATATCCGAGTGATGATAAAGATCTAATATAATAATATTAAGCCTGTTTTATTCTGGACAGGTCATGGGCTGAAGGGCACTTATGTGACATGAAAAGAAAAAAACATCTGCACTTTATTAGTAATAAAATAATACAAAAAGTGACGTCACTGTGGCATGTATCTTCCTTCATCAAGAAAAAGTGATCATTGATCAAGAAAAAGTGATTATTGATCAAGATTCATCAAGAAAAAGAGAACATGATTGCACATGTGGATGCCTCTGTGAACAAAGTATTGTGTATGGACTATGGAACAGTTGCACTTTTAGGTTCAGTTTAATATCAATACTGAACATAAATGGAATTGACAGGCATAAAGAAATTTGTATCAATATTGACAATATAAAATAAGCAGATTAATCATGAGAGACACATAAATTGCCCAACCTATCCAAATGAGTAAGAACGAGGGTGCCAAATACTTAAATTATTATATGTGTGCAAACCAAAATTTTCATTGAATTACATGGTAATAATTTTTTTGTGTAGGTAAGAGGATTCACCCAGCATAGGGAGCCCTTCACCCGTGAACAAAACAATGGGAGGATACATGAAAATATAATATAATAGATATTCGTGATGACAAGCCATAATAATAATAATAATAATAATAAATAATGATGTTCGTGAGCACGCAGTCATGGAGGGAATAGTATATATCTTTGTGTAATGATGAATCAGGAGTACTGAATAAACATATAAAGGCTCCTATCCATCAGATAACTAATTTCTTTAGTTTGCTGCGAGATTCTTTCTCCCTCTATCCTCAATTAATCAGTCGTATCCGTGTGTGAAGCATGGATCAGGAATGTGTGTGTGCATAATGAATACATCGAGCGATGACGCCTGAATGCCTGTAAACAAAACGAACTATTTTGCCCAGTACCAACTCAATCAGGAGCAAGCAGCATATATAAAAAGAAACTAGGAGCAATTTTGCCAAATCCCATATTTTTGCTACTGTAAAGAACAAATGTGGGGAGGCACATTTGTCAGTGAGGCATGGATGGCAAATCTAGGATTAAAAGAGTTCAGTGATAAATATCTAATTGTCCCTTTTCTTACTGTCGTCAGTGCCACTGAAAGACACGAAGTATCCTAGCCTAAAAACTGTGATGCTTACACCATGCTACAACACTATATATGGGACCATAGTAAACTGAAGTAAATTAAGCCGCATCTCCCATGTACTCTGCTGTTCCAGCCAAATTATGATAGGAAGCTATGGCATCATCGCAGCTCACTCACTGAAAAGTAGATTATTAAACCGCATATCCCACATGTCACCAACGTCCAATGACTGAAACTCCTTCCGTCCACCGAAGAAACTAAAAATAGCAGCAAGAACCAGAGTACCAATGACATTTTGCCTCCACATTTCATATCTCTGAGAAAAGAAACCATGTTCTCTGCACTATACCTAAACTTCAGACCTTTGACACTGCAACGGGCAAAACATATGTCAGTGAGTTAAAAGAACAGCTCAACATGGTATGTATTGCATATCAAGATCAGCAGGGAACACATCAAATGTTCAAAGTAAACTGATTCATATAAAAATAAATGCATAAAATTCAGAACTCAGGCAAACACATCGTGTTCAGGGGAAATGTAGCGAATGCCAAAGTGAGGCTCAAGACAACAAGTACCTGTTAATTCTGTACAAACTAGAGATGAAGAGGTTGCTTTCGACTAGAACTGAACTTCACATGTTGCCTTATTGTGCCCTGTTTGTTTGCACCTGCTACAGAGTCGTATGAGAGTGCCTATCTTGTTGGGGTTAGACCGCTTCCTTCTCGGTTTATCTGATGAGCGCTCCTTGGGAGGCAGTGGGAGTAGATTTGCGCCAGCACTAAAATCAACACTATCCATGTCAGGTATTGGGAAGATTATTCCTGAGTATGTCAGATGGTAGCTTTCTATTCTAGAGAACTTTGGACAGTAGTCATAGAAACTGCGACCAAGCCTGTTGAACACAGCAATGGCATGCATGCAGGGGAGGCCAGAGAGTTGCCACCGCCGGCATGTGCATTCCCAATTTCCAATATTAACTACAAAAATTGCATTGCCCCTCACTTCAAAAACAGTCTCAGAGGAACACAGCACAGTCATTTTGCCAGCCTTCAACATCTCATCCTGCACTTTGTATTCCATAGTAGGTGTTAAAGGCCCTTCCCACGCCTTGCAAGCTTCAACTCTTGATTCTATTACTTCCTTAATCTTCATTCTCAGTGAGTCTACCATCAGCACTATGGAACTCTCCTTCTTGGTTGGTATCCAGTTATCGAAAGCATCAGCAATGTTCAAGGAGAAATGATCATACCGGCAGCCTCGGAAAATGGCATCTGACCAATGCTCTGGCTTGCTCGCAATGATCCAGTCCGCAGCTTCACTGGATATATTCCTTATGCTCTCGATGGATACATTAAAATCCTCGATGTTGCACGCTTGGGATGCACGAGTGAAATCCTCAACCATCCCCTCCCTTATTTGTTGCGACCATGGTCCCTTCCTCAGCTCTCCTTTAAATTCCTCAATGATATGGTGCAAACAGAAGGCATGTTCGCCATCCTCAAACACGTGAGAAACAGCAGCATCCAGACCCATTTGTCCATTGGACAAGAATGTCATGCCATTGCAAGGGTAGTTGTGATTTTGGAGAGCTATTTTCAGATGCATTAAGAACCAACCCCAGCTATCATAATTTTCATCTTCAACCACATTAAATGCCAATGGAAATACACCATCATCTGCATCAGCGGCAGCAGCCACAAGCAACTTGTACTCATTCGTTGCTTTCAGTGGGACCTTGTCCAGAAATAAAAGGGGCCTGCATCCATTTACAAAGCCATGCAAACAAGCATGGAATGCAACAAAAAATCGGCGATATTTCATATCCACCACCGGGGACAGCACACTTATACTTCCTGGGTTGGTCTCCTCAAGCCTCTGACAATACCAGGGTAACTGATCGCGAGTCTCCCTGATAGCATGATAAATCTCTTTCTCTGCTACTTCTTTGCCTCGCCATACCTGTGAATATGTTAGTGTAACTCCGTACTCTTCAAATAATTCCTTTACAAGTTCCTTTGGCTTAAACTTTGGGTTATCATGCAGCTTCTCCTTAATGATTGTAGTCAACCATTGTCTTGTTGCTCGACGCTGACCCTCTCCACTTCCTCCACCACAAGTATGTTCATCTGTCATTCTCTTGATAACAAATTTCTTGTTACGAGATGATTCAGATGCATGCAACCGCCAGGTGCAGCCTCCTTCTGCAGCACATTTTACAGTGACGCGAGAGGTTTCATTTTTTACGAACCGGTACACAAATCCTTTCCCAATAGCATACTTGCACAACTGAGCACGGAAATCTTTCACATTATCAAATTCTTGACCAACTCCTTTAATAATGTCATCCCACAACAAAATAGGATTGCTAGGTCCCTGAGAAGGCTCATGCATGATCTCAGAACCAACATACGGATTGAATGCATCATCAAACAGACTAACTCCTTCCCTGCCAAAAAAAAAAAAAAAAAAAAAAAAAAAGGGCAGAAATCTGTCAAAAAAAGTAATCATTTTTAGCAAAACAAAAGATATGAATGTGTAACATGTTACCTGGGGATATTATCAACAAGAGCAAGCTTTTGCTGATCGAGAATATCTGATGTGAAGGAAGCACCTCCAGCTGTGGTGGTAAATGCGATGTCATTCCCAAATTCCAACTGAAAAACCCTAGTTTTGAGAAAGATGGAAACAGTAACTGGGAGTGGACAATTTAGTATAAAAACAGAACCATTGACTAATGAACAAAGTAAATAATAGGACTGCGATAGTGTAATAGGATATAGTAACAGAACTGCAAAATAGACATTCAAGATGAACTAGACATCTAGACCACAGGTCCACTGGGAACTTTATTTGATTAAACTAAAGGTATGGACCGTAGTCCATAAAAGTGAAGCTATTCCTTGAAATGAAGAAACAACTTTGACAGACGGCATTAAGTAGAAAATTTTTATACAGATAAAATTTAGGATCACAAAGCGCAAGCAACCAGTTGATGAAATCATTCGCATTGGTATGGACTGGTTTGTGGTAAGGGTCAGAGGACCAGAGTAAAGGCTAGATTGTTATCGCTAACATTGAACTTGATACCTCTCATCATGAGACCCTGCTAGCAAGGATTTTTTTTATTTCTTTGCTTCAACCCAGGAGGAGATTATGTTTTTCATATGTAGAGAAGCTTTCTAACACGACGCACTAACAACCTAACAAAATGCATAGGTATGTGCACCTAACAGACAAATATAGGAACTAGCATGCAGTTAATTCATAGCATCAAGAGATGCATTTTTCACAGCATTTACATTGAAAGCAGTTTATTCTGCACAACATCTCAGAGCAAAGAAGGCATGCAAAGATTAAGCAATTGTGTGTAGGTTGATCCTGCACCTGTTGTCTTCATTTTCAGTAATAACTGAAATTGGTTGTCTCACATTATCTGTGATAGCTTGAACTGCATTGCCAGGAGCACTGGTAGTTGGCTTGCTGCTTCTGATTACCCTAGAAAGGGATAGCATTGATTGTGATGCTTATAAGAGTATGGGGTTGCAGATAATGTTGATAAATAAACGAGCGATACATACTTGTTTTTGGAAGCTGGTCTTTTCCTTTTGTTGCCACTAGCAACAGAGCCAGATGTAGCTCCAGAATGTGTTACAATACTACTGATTATCCAGCATGAGATAAAACAACCCATCACCTCAAGATATGCTTGATGTTATGTGAATTATAAAAGGTTACAGAAAAAGGTAGAACAAGACATACCTGTTCTCTTGCCTGCTTATCAGAAAAACATCCACATGTGCAGCATTGGCAGTAAAATCAACCATCCTTTGCAAATCCCGATCACATGATATTGTGATGAGTGTTTTCATATTATTGGGAAGGAAGTACTTGAGTGACATGTCACTGACATCAACATGGAACACCTTGGACAGCTCATCCTTGAAGCCCTCCAGCGACGAATCGAGAGTAACATCAACAGCATGCGCTTCTCCACCTCTGTATATCAGATTACCACTGGTTCCAGAAGTGAACTCTCCACCGTACTGGCAAATGGCTACCACAGTAGCCCCATCTGCCATGCTCCCTGAGTCACTAATTTAGTCAGTATCGAGGCACAACAGTTTAGAAAAGCAAAGGGAAATTCATTTCCGTCCAGACTCTCTGATATGGCTTGCAATGAATCAAATGGTAATATAAAGTTGTAAATCAGAATAGCAGCAAACGTTAGGCAAGCATGTAAGGTGAACTGAACATAATATTTCAGACAAATCTAGCAGATGGGAAACTAACAGACAAAGCAGTCACCAAAGAAAAAGATGGAACGAAATCTAAGACAGACCTGTACTATGTGTATTACAAAAAAGGTCTACTGGTTGAGTCATGCAACCAAAAAGTTTGGAACTTTGGAGATGTTAAGTCATCGTCGTACTGAACTTTCAGAAGAGACACAGAATGTGAAATTGTGAAGACAAAGAATGCAGAATGTGAACTTTCAGAATGCAAATGGCTTCACAATGGACCAATAAATTTGTCAATTTGAGCAGTCGGACAGTATGATAATCTAAGCTACGAATTAGAAGCCTGTGAAACTAACTTGATGGAGCCAATTCGCCTATGTGCCTGCGTGTCCGTGTGTGTGGTGGTAGTCAGGAGGAAAGCATGGGGCGCAGTGCCATTCACTCCAAATCGCGGGTCCGCTATGACAACAGACAGCAAAAGCAAGGTCGGTACTGAAAAAGAAAGGAGTCAAGTTGTGAAATTTTGTTCAAGAATCCCCTGCCATTTGCAAAAATCACATATGCGAGACCAAGAACAGCCGCCGCCACTAAATAACCAACGCCAAGGGGCAGGCACGGAAAAAGGGAGAAAACGTGGAAATCTCCCCTAAGAGAAGAGAGGCGCTGAATTCACTTAAACCCCCCAAATTTCACGGAACATAAACTGCGCCGTCGCGGTGTGAAACCGGAGAAGCTGAACAAACGAAGCATCGACCTGCTTGGTTCGATTGAGAACGGAACCGAACCCTGCCTTCGCGCACAGATTAAGGAACGCATGCAACGAATCCAAGCAGGCGGGGGTTTGGGAGACATACCAGCACAAGGAGGAGCCACCAATTCGCCGCCTCTACTGGGCCGGACGGAGAGAAAAGGCGAGTGCTTTCGGTGGCTGCGGCGGCCGGGCGGCGGCGCAAGGGAGGAGGAAGAAGGGGATCGATTTGTTAGGGCTGCGGATGGGAGGGGTATTTTTGATATTTTTTTCTAGATTAGGGAAAACTTGGCCGGTTGTTTTTACAAGTTTGCCATCACGTTGCCGTGACCCTGCTGATTCTCAGCAATTCCGCAAGGTCTGATCTGATATATTGCACGAAGTCTGTTTTTTCTATTTCCAACACTCAACAAAATCTTTTTACCCCTAAGCAGCAAAATGTTAGTAATATTTATAGAGAAGAGAAGAGAGGGAAGATATTTTAGCACAAGTTTTTATTGCTTATTAGTCGAAGATACTATTGTTCCATGCGAAGACAATAAATGTGGCATATCCAAAATCGATTCTTTAATATAAACCTCTAGGACGTTGTTATTTAATTCATGATTTAGTCATGGACTAAGGAGAGAAATGAGGTTGGATCTAAACTTGAAACCCACCAATTGAAAAGATGAAGGAGGTATTGAGTTTGAAGAGATATATATATGCGGCATGCATTCACCTCGCCTTCTTCTTCCTCTCCCTCGTCGTCGTCACCGTTGCCGCTGTAACCTCGGTCGGTGCGTCTAGGATAGATCACCCAATATATAACTACACCTGCTTGCCGCGGTTGAACTACACCTACCACAGCCGTGCACGAGAACAACCTCGCGTCCCGCCGAAGCTCGTCGACGCCGCCGCCCCGAGACGGTCGACAATCGGTGGTTCCCGCAGCCTCACTGTCGGCGGGGCCCGACCCGGGGTCCGCCTCGCCATGTGCTTCGCCGACTCCGATGCCGCGCTTTACCTGAGCTGCCTCGCGATCCTGAACCCCATGTACGACTACACCCTCCCTTCGTGCTATCGCACCCGGAACGTGAGCTTCCTCTGCTCCAAGGGGTGCATCATCCGGTACGCGAACGCCAGCTTCGGCCCGTCCGCCGCCGACTCCGGCGCCCGGATCGCCCCTCAAGCCGCCTAGGTTGGCCGCCGACGCGTCCGCCTCGAGGGAGGCGAGGCGGGCGCTTGCCGAGCCAGCTCGCCGAGAGGGCCGGGCGGCGCCGCCTGCGCGGTTCGCCACCGGGAGCCGGGGGTTCGTGGACGCCGCCACGGGCTTACCGCATGTGGTGTACGGGATGGCGCAGTGCACCGGGGACCTGCCGCTCAGCGAGTGCACAGGCTGCCTCCTCGACCACCTCGCCGCCATGTACGGGGACGTGAGCATCACCAACAGCACGGAAGCCTCCATCATGGGGTTAAGCTGCTACCTAACTTACCAGCTGGACAAACCGATCCACATCGCTGGAATGGCTTAGGCACCGTCGCCTGCACGGCTGCACCCGAACTTCCAACAGGTCATCATCAACGCTAGCTATATAAGGCTATCCGCACTCTTCGTCCCCTAAAACCATACTCCAAAAGGAATATTCCATCCTGGTCATCAAAATTTCATTCCCTATACCACTTTCTCCCGCACTCATCCATACTCTATCTCATACTCCATCTACCGTGGGGCCCGCTTGTCAGCGTTTTTTAATATATTTAACCCATTCCCTTTTCTCCCCCACTCCCTCCCCTCTCTTCCTCTGGGCAGAGCGACGGCGGCGAGGCTGGGCTGCCCAACGCCAAGGCGACGCTCCAAAAGCGTTACCGGCGGGCGCGGGTGGCGCATGAGCCGGGCGGCCACCAGCGGGCGCGGCAGCGCTGGGCGGGGCGACCGGGCTCCGGGCGCCAGAGGCGGCGGGCTTTCCCAAAGCGCGCGCCTGCCGCCCCTTCCTCCCCGGGGGCGGCGCGGGCGGGCCTGGCCGACCGCGCCCACCTCCCTTCCTCCCGCCCGCCGGCCCTTCCTCCTCCCTCCCCGCCCGGCGGTGCAGCGAGCGCGCCACGCGGGGCGAAAGGAGGCCATGGGCGGCGGCCGAAGGGCTGGCGAAGGCTAATGGCGGCGGCCGACCGTCTGGGCCGGCTCCTTCCTCCTCCCTTCGCCTCCCTCAAGAGGCGAAGCGCGGCCGGCGAGTTCGCCACGGCGGCGGCAGAGCCTGCCGGCCTCCTCCTCCCTTCCCCCGCTGCCTCTTTCTCTCTGCCAGGCCAGCCGGGCCCCACACTCGTATACAAGACGCACGGCACGACGCCAAGTTTGGCGTCGCGAGCGGCGTTTCCGGTGGGCGCACTCTTCTCCGGACGCCGCTGCACACACTTCTCGTACGCCATCCGGTGACATGGCGTCGTTAAGGATGCGATGCCGTGCGCGAGCGCGGATGACCTAATGTCCTTACTCTCCTTAATTATATATATGCGCATCTCTTTTTAATTTGTGGATATATAATATAATGTCGTCGGGTCGCTCTGCAGCTCCTCCGCCTGTCGACAACGACGACGACGACCCGCTTCTCCGGCCTGCCGCGAGCGCGCCGCGCCGCCACGCTTTTTGAATGTCGGTGTTTAATCTTGTCGGACACACACACACACATATATATAGAACTATTTATCTGTAACTAGCTACAGAATACCATATTCTGCAGCCGGATACAAACTCGTGAGCCCGACCGTCAGCAGTGCACCGTCCCCACCCAACCCGCCCGTAACTCACGTGACGGTTTTGATTTTTTTTTTTGAGAAAACACAGAGCTTCCATTAATTAATAACAGGAGTACAATCAGTGGCTGCTAGACCCGATAGCCAATCCGGGATGTAGTCAAGCCAGAAAAGAGCACATGCATGCATGTTTAAGTATATAGCAAGAGCCGATCCGAAATTCTCGGTACTCGCAACGGGCGATCCTGATGGCGACTCCTCCCCTGATTCCGGTTTAGACGTCTCACCGACGTTCTGGACTCGCTCTGATGGTGACCACTTCAGTTCACCGCCAGCCACGCCCTGCCCACCGGCTCCCAGCCGGCGGCGGCCACCGCATATCGACGGTTAGCCGCTCCGGTGCCGTCGAACACAGATTCTCCCGCTAGGGGTAAGCGCCGCTTAGGTTCCTAGATCGGGCCTCGTCTTGTGCGTGCTAGGGTTTTCCTTGGCACGTCACACGTAATTTTCTTTCCCACTCGTTTGTTTTTGCCGATCATGGCGACGTGAGGTAGGGAACGGTCTGGCCTGACCAGAGGACGTGCTAGTCCATCAAGGGAGGCGGATCCAAGTGTTGCCAACCTGCTGCAAAACCTCCATCTGACTGCGGAAGAGGAGGAACTTGCGGCGATCAGTGACGATGAGGAAGGAGAAGAAATGATGGTGCATGAGCATGCGTTAATTGGGAAGGTCTTGTCCCCGACGATGCTGCATGTGAACACTATAAAGGGGGCTATGAAGCCTGCGTGGGGGAATCCCCTCCAGCTGCGTTCTATTGGCGAGAAGGGACTGAAATTGTTTGTGGCGGAGTTTGGACACTGCCAGGACATGGTCCGTGCCCTTGAAGGATCGCCGTGGATGGTTGGGAGACATGCTCTTGTCCTGCAACCTTATGATGAGTCATTGAGGCGATTTGAGTGTAACGTCCCGTCTCCTCGGGGCCGGGCCCTCTTACATCTGACTACTTTAATAGGACCAATACTGTCCTCACAGACCAACACTAGTCTTTTCTGCGCACTTTGTCCTCACTTATGCGCATCCGGGAACGAATTCCCGGTCGGTCACCCATCCTGAAATTGCTCCAGGCCAAGCACGCTTAACCTTGGAGTTCTTTCGAGATGAGCTTCCGAAAAAGAAGTTACAACTTATTGGTATGAGTATCATATTAATCCTATTAAGCCCTAAGCTGGGGTGTTACATCCTCACCCCCTTAAGAGATCGACGTCCTCGTCGATCAACCCCAGGCTAGCAACCTTCTCTCTTTGGCCACGCCCCGGTGTCGATGCTGGCGCATGTGCCATCTTTGTGTGACCACTCGGATCCCACCAGCCATGCGCACCATGCTCAAGCAAGAATCATCGCGACACACGCGCTCGTGAAACCGCGAGAGTCGGCTCTGATACCATTTGTAACGTCCCGCCTCCTCGAGGCCGGGCCCACTTACATCTGACAGCTTTAATAGGACCAATACTGCCCTCACAGACCAACACTAGTCTTTTCTGTGCACTTTGTCCTCACTTATGCGCACCCGGGAACGAATTCCCGGTAGGTCACCCATCCTGAAATTACTCCAGGCCAAGCATGCTTAACCTTGGAGTTCTTTCGAGATGAGCTTCCTGAAAAGAAGTTACAATTTATTGGTATGAGTATCATATTAATCCTATTAAGCCCCTGGGCTGGGGTGTTACACTGAGATTGGCTTTGACAGGATGGAGATGTGGGTTCGTATTTTGAACCTGCTGCTTGGATGGATGAATGCCCATCGGGGTGCGCGGGCTATGAATCTTAGTACCAATATTCTAGAGTTTTATAAATTTTTAAAATAAAACTCAGAGCTTAATTGTATGATACCCTCAAATCTCTTATTATATATGGTATTTATGGATCTCACTGAGGCATTAATGATGTTATGCCTTCCTACAACTAAGGATTTATAGTGGAGCTTATAGGAGTGGCAATAACAAGGATGAGCATACTTACAATTCATATGTTGTAAAGTCAAACAATGGATTCACAGAGAATCGAGGCATACAATCAAATCAAGATGTGCATGTATATAGAATATGGTGGATAGGTGTATATATGGTATTTAGTGGCTAATACTAATTCTACTTTTGCTCTTTGAAGATAACTCACTCCTTAGAACTTTTCGCGGGAAAACATGGGCTATCTTTATTCTCTCTTTCTTTCTCTTCTTCTTTTTTTTTTTAATTTGAGAGGCGGACATCTATGTACCCATTGTTTTAATTGTTGGATACTTGTCCATCTTTTACTCCCCTTTTTCTTCTACTCTTTTTTTAATACTTTTGCATAGCCACATGCATCTTTTGAATATAAATAATTGGAGAGATAATGATAAGAAATTAGAGCAATTAAATGGGGGCTGTCCTATAGGGTATATTTTGAGTGTTTACTCCTAGTGTAGGAGAAAAACATTTTTAAGGTGGATCTGGATAAAAGTGAAAATGACTGCACTTACACCCCAGAGTAGGAGTAATGCATATGTAGGTGGAATGCGTAAGTGATCTTGATTTTAAAAGCATGACAAGGCTCTTGTTGGTATAAATTAACTCGCATTCCATTAAATAAGATTTAAGTAGGATTATCCGCAAGCGCACAGATATCATACCAGTGTCATATTTTACCCGGAAGTTTTAAATATCGTATCCATAGGGAACAGTTGTGATGATGACAAAGTATATAGACTTAACCCTACATTAGGCTAGATCATATCAAGAAAGAGAAAATAGCTATTGCACTCTAGTTCGACAACCTAAAAGTTTTGTATAATACCGTCTAACTGGGCAAGTCACTCGAATAGGAGAAGAAACAGAGTAATCTCCTACCAAGCACCTATCGCCCTATCTGTCCTATCAACGGGACGTGGACTACAGAGGAATCAACGCAGCTATAAAGTCATCTGCGCGAACTACCACTATCCGGCTAATCAGGGGACATCCACAAGTAAACCTAGCCTAGGCACCGCGCCTACACTACGAAATACTACTTCAACCAAGTAATGACCAAGATCAAAGCACTCAATATGAGCTGTGAACTTAAGAACGAATAAAAACAAGTTGCTTACTTGAATCGGAATGGCGAATACAAAAGTACCTCAGAACGCAGCTCCGGGCGAGGGAACTGAATCCAGAAGAATACAGCCACGAAGAAGCACCGACAGGCCGGAACTTCTCCAGAATCTCTACTCCTCTACTCAATCTCTTTAATCTCTAAACAAGACTAGATCTATATGAACTAGTCTCTCCTAATTGCTACATCTAGATGAACTAGAACTAGATGAACTAGAACTAGATCAACTAGAGGGACCCTAACCCTAATTATGTAGAGAATATGAAGCACCGGGGGTGTAGAATGCCTCTTGGAGGGGCCTTGGGACGTCATTATATAGGCCGAGATGGAGTAGGGGGCAAGGAACAGCCACGTCATCGATCCGCGTCTCATGTTGTGTGCACCGTCGAATCAAACCGACCTTAAATCGACGGAGGGATGCTTTGCTTGACTTCCAAGGAAGCGTGGGAGGAAGACTCCAGAAGGCGGCGGCCAAATGCCACAGGGGGGCGCCGGCCGGCGCCAGGGTGGGGTCGGCCGGCCCCACCTGATCCCCTCTGTGGGCCCCGCTGCTACGGGTGTCTTCTAGACCCTTCCTGATCCTTTTGGCGATATTTTCCGTCGCGGTTAAGTTTTGTGATAATTATGCAATGTAATCCCTCTTTTAAGCTTTTCTGGAAAGGTCCCTGGAAAATATAGAATATGCAAAACTCGTGGAAATTGTCAGTTAAAACCCTAGACTAATGTGTATTCATGTGCCTTTTCATGTCTAAAGTTCTAATAAAAATTGACGTTATCCACCGTCAACAACTCCCCCAAGCTTACCTTTTGCCAGTCCCTTGGCAAACAACCTAAGCCTAATTATTAAAATATTTAGATCAGGAGTTGTTGCTATACTTTTTTATTTCTTTTAAGCACACTCGCTTTTAAACATAAATTTTCCTCCTGGTTTAGACAAAAACCTGCTCTAACTTTCAAACTTACCCATTTTACCTTTAACTATGGAGCTTTACAGCTTTTGCATGAGTGTTGAGCAATCAAAAGATAGAACAATCAAGTCAAGCACTATGTCTCAAATTCTTCACAGTACCAATATTCTGGAGTTTTGTAAGTTTTTGAAATAAAACTTAGATCTTAATTGTATGACACCCTCAAGTCTCTTATTATATATGGTATTTATAGTCTCACTGAGGCATTAATGATGTTATGCCTTCCTACAACTAAGGATTTATAGTGGAGCTTACAGGAGTGGCAATAACAAGGATGAGCATACTTACAATTCATATGTTGTAAAGTCAAACAATGGATCCACAGAGAATCGAGGCATACAATCAAATCAAGATGTGCATGTGTATGGAATATGGTGGATAGGTGTATATATGGTGTTTAGTGGCTAATCCTAATTCTACTTTTGCTCTTTGAAAATAACTCCATCCTTAGAACTTAGAACTCTTCGCGGGAAAACATGGGCTATCTTTACTCTCTCCCTCTCTTTTTTTAATCTGGGAGACGGGTATCTATGTACCCATTGTTTTAATTGTTGGGTCACTTGTCCATCTTTTACTCCCCTTTTCTTCTCTTCTTCTTTTTATTCAATACTTTTGCATAGCCATATGCATCCTTTGAATATAAATAATTGGAGAGATACTGATAAGAACTTAGAGCAATTAAATGGGGGCTGTCCTATAGGGTATATTTTGAGTGTTTACTCCTAGTGTAGGAGAAAAATATTTTTAAGGTGGATCTGGATGAAAGTGGAAATGACTACACTTACACCCTAGAGTAGGAGTAATGCATATGTGGGTGGAGTGCGTAAGTGATCTTGATAATAAAAACTTGACAAGACTCTCATAAGGTATACAACAAAGGTTGACTGAACTCAATATAAAGCAAGCAGCATGAATGCGCAAATGTTTTTCTAACTCTAAATGTATTATATGGCTTTGGTAGGAATTCAAGCTTTATTATACAAGAGCTCATCATGTAAGATTTTAGATTTTCAAAATAAATCTCCAGAACTTAGTAATGCTAGGAATAAGATAAATAGCAGCTTAGACCTTCATGTATCATATCAATCAAGTACCTAGACTTAGCTCAAGCATATGCCTCCATAAATTTCAGGTTTAGAGTAAGTTCTTATATCAAAGTAGTTATGTCCAAAACTCGGGAGAATTCATGGTTGAAAACTAGACACTTGAAATGAATTACGGTAGAGCAACTGTTCATCATTTTCAAGATAAAATTTTAATGTTCTCTAGTTTTTATTTAACTCTTACTAACTAGACACATTCTATGATCACACCTTAATACATAGATAAGTATTTTGTTTCTAATTTTAATTTGTTTTTCATCTTTTTATTTCTATTGGACTCATAAGACTCTAAAGACATGGACCTTCATGTGCCCATATATTTTTAGTATTTTATGACTATATAAAATAGACTCGATAATCGGCTAGGTATAGTTACCTGATAACTAGGGGATGCTCCTCCCCCAAGCTAGATATTTGCAATACTTGGTGTTGATGATCTTTAGGGCGAGCTTGTCGGCGATAGTCTTAGTGGGCTCCACCGATAGACTCACTCCTTAGTCATAATGTTATTTCTGCATAGTTATACTCCAATAAGAAAACCAAAACTCGAGGCTCGAATTTAATAAGAGGTTATATCAGCCAATAAGTAATTGATTATTCTTATAAGTTGATTTCAAATTGTTAAGTTCTAGCAGGATTCTTTTTTTAGGATTTTCTAGTTTAATTATGTAGAAATTAAATATGTGTGTATTATATAGTTGTATTTTTATATTATATTATATTTTTTTTTATATGCCACCAAAGAGAATATTTATTCTCGTAGAGCTTAGACTTTTCATAATGCAAGAAAGTAAATACAAGAGCTATTATTATTTTTTTATGCCACCACAAAGAAATATTCCTACAGGGGGTTACCACAAGTTTAGATGCAGTAAATGAAGCAATAAAGATTTTTATTTTTTTTTAATATGTATAAAGATAAATATGTTAAAGTGAAATTGGATAGGAATACTAATTAATTAGATAACTACCATATTACCTTATGGCAAGGATATAAAATTTAAAGTTTACCGGTAGGTCTTCTTCTTCCACTCTTGTGTATCTCTCCATCTTGAGAGATGGAGGTCTTGATAGTTGCATACCTCTAGTGATGATGATGTCGCTTTGGTCTTTGGTTTGGCCCATAGGTTGAAGTAGAGCTTTAATAGTAGCTGGCAGCATCTTACTCCATGTGCATGTTCACAGAACTTTTACTTGTAGAATTAATAAACTTTGCTCGATGTGTTGTCCTGTTTACAAAACTAAGGTAGAGATCAAGTGCATGAGCTCTGCTGGTGGAAAAACACCAATAGAACCAAATCTATTTCTTTATTTATTTTTCTCCATCCTTAGGTACATTGAACAAGATAAAGTTGGTGTTACATGAATTGTTTATTTATGACATGAGTGGTAAGATCAAAAGCTTAAGCATTGAATGTTGCATTTAAGTTTACATGGCAGAAAAGACTGAAATTGCTTAACCAATGAAAGGATTGTCTATCTATATATAAATTTTCATATGAGTATGACTATCATCTTCCCAAGATTGAATATAATGTTTTAACTTGTTTGGTTAAGACTAAGATTAAGAGAACGGTGCCATGAATAATCTTAGAAGACAGATCATGTTGAGTTAATCAGGTTAATCAATTTAAGTTGTAACTCTAACATGTTTATGTTTTAATTTATGTGCACACCAAGATCAAGAGAAGAGCAGTGACTACTTACCTTAGAATATTACCTTCATTATTAGAGCGTGATGGCACTAAGTGATGAAGGGTAAATGACTGGTGGTCCTTCCTCTTGCATCTTGAGTTATTCATGGTCATCTTGTCTTCTCTGTTGCACTTATTCTTTTGCCATCTTTTACTTCTTTGATTTTTTGACTCTTTTCACTCCAGTCATTATTATGCCTACAACAGATTAGTGGACAACACATACCCGAAGGAGTATATAATTTTTGAACACAGGTTGCTTGTCCAGTATTTTATTTTGTTCTGTCTATGCTAATGAAAAGATAGTATTGATATTGTTTTAGCATAGATCATGTTTAATACAGACATAGCTCGAGGCAAAGTAAATTGCAGTAGAAGATAAAGTGAATGAACCATTAATACTCACAGTTCTTCTATCCATGACGAATGAGCTATGTCTTCTTCTACAAAGTTATTAAAGTTTATGATGTGCCTTGTCTTATCTCTGATTCGAATTCCTCTCATGACTTACCCAAATTAATTTTGAAAATTTTCTGCAGGGGTTAGTCCAACAAAATATCTAATGTTTACACAAGCTAATTTTAGATCAATAGCCAAACCAAACTCTGTGTCTAATTTGACTAAGGTAGACTATTTAATCTAAGCACCACGCTTAATTTAAAAAGCCTATAAAAGTACCCAATTGTAGTACTTTCAAACCAAAACCTACTAGCATAGACAAAGGTAACATGAAAGCATTGTAGAGATTTATTCAAAAAGAGATAAAAGAGCATGATTAACAAATCTAATATAGGTAGAGACAACCAATATTAGCAACATAGGATTTTCTAAATAAGGCCATTCCCCCAAGCTGGAATTTTACAAAGCAAAATTAAGCTTAGATGGATATAATGTTACATAATGATTGGTGGGACATACCGGGTGTTGCTACCTTTCATTCTTTCACTTCAAGCCTAGAATGGTTAGTGACAAAAATACCAAAGGAATATTTTGATAATTATATTTCTATGCTAAAGGTGCAAGCTCAATTTATTTTTTAAAGAGTGGTTATTTTGGGACACAAAGTTTTTCTTGGGAAACTTCTGATTATTATACTTCGAGTTGGTGAGGTGGTTTCCTCTAGAACATTAGCCTTTGTGCACCTATATCAAGATTACAACAAGATCTATAATATTTATAATAAACATATGCATCTACAACCACCCTTTTAATGATTTTATGAACAGGTATAAAGAGGGGATTGAAGATCTCGTGCGTGGTAATATTAGGGAGACCAAAAGATTTAGGAGATTTCTCGTATGACCTTGGATTCGATGAAGTGTTTATGAGATAATTCCCATGCTCATCGATGTGACCCCCTTTTTAAACTCCAAGGGTGTCTCTTCATGGTTGTCTATAGGCAACAAGTTTGTCTCTATTATTTTATGCCTATGACATTTATTGGATGTTTTATTTTCTAGAATTTCCCATGAATTGATATCCCTAAGGTTGGTCTCTAAAGCTTTCTCTAAACTTGGATGAGTTCTATTTATTAAAGAAATTGATTTAAGCTCATCATTTGAATTTAAACCAAGTTTAGATGCTAGTGCTAAAGCTTCGTCCTCCTCCATCCATTCTTTTACAATAGCATATGTATTTCTAGTATGTTCTATGTATTTCTGCCATTGTTGTTGCTCTTCTTGGGCATTCCTATAACTTTTATTCTTGAGATGTCTTGATAGATTTCTAGGGTCATTATAAAGTTTAGTAGAAAGAGCATAAAAAGATTCATTGGGGTCAAGGATAGGTTTAGAGATGGGTTCAGTGACATTTATTGTGGGCATAGAAGGGGAGAAGATAGAATTTACTCCTAAGTGGCTTGGCTCTCCTTCTATGACATCACTCGAAATGCCATCCTTGAACTCTTCCCAGTGTCTTTCGGGAGGGAAAGGAAGTTGACGATATTTTTTTCAAGATGCTCTTAAAAGAAGATCGTGTGTATTGATTTACGAGCATCTTAGCTAACTGGAAGTCTAAATCATCAAAGTGGAATTTCAAAGGTTTTGGATTGATAGCTAAATCTTGGGAATGAAATGATTGTGTTTTAGCTACCAAGACTTCCGTGTCCAGTTCGGGTGATAAGTTATCCCGAATCATATTAATTAGACATGGGCACAGCTCATAGCCAGGTTTTATGATAGGTTCTATAGGTTTTAGTGGCCCAAAGCTTTTGCGCATGTCATAACGACAGATAGGAATAGAATTAAAAGCATCCATAAGGATGAACACAAAAATAATGAAGAGATTGGGATAAAATAAGAAAAGATAAAAGTATAATACAAGATTAAGCTAAACTAAGTCAAAATCAGCAAATCGTTCCCCGGCAACGGTGCCAAAAATGCTTATTGGTATAAATTAACTGCACTCCATTAAATAAGATTTAAGTAGGATTATCCGCAAGCGCACAGATATCATACCAGTGTCACATTTTACCCGGAGGTTTTAAATATCGTATCCACAGGGAACAGTTGTGATGATGACAAAGTATATAGACTTAACCCTACAATTAGGCTAGATCATATCAAGAAAGAGGAAATAGCTATTGCACTCTAGTTCTGACAACCGGTAAGTTTTGTATAATACCGTTTAACTGGGCAAGTCACTCGAATAGGAGAAGAAACAGAGTAATCTCCTACCAAGCACCTATCAGCCTATCTGTCCTATCAACAGGACATGGACTACAGAGGAATCAACGCAGCTATAAAGTCACCTGTGTGAACTACCACTATCCGGCTAATCAGGGGACATCCACAAGTAAACCTAGCCTAGGCACCACGACTACACTACGAAATACTACTTCAACTAAGTAATGACCAAGATCAAAGCACTCAATATGAGCTGTGAACTTAAGAACGAATAAAAACAAGTTGCTTACTTGAATCAGAATGGCGAATACAAAAGTACCTCAGAACGCAGCTCCGGGCGAGGGAACTGAATCCAGAAGAATACAGCCACGAAGAAGCACCGACAGGCCGAAACTCCTCTAGAATCTCTACTCCTCTACTCAATCTCTTTAATCTCTAAACAAGACTAGATCTAGATGAACTTGTCTCTCCTGATTGCTACATCTAGATGAACTAAAACTAGGTAAACTAGAACTAGATCAACTAGAGGGACCCTAACCCTAATTATGTAGAGAATATGAAGCACTAGGGTGTAGAATGCCTCTTGGAGGGGCCTTGGGGCGTCATTATATAGGCCGAGGTGGAGTAGGGGGCAAGGAACCACCACGTCATCGATCCACGTCTTCATGTTGTGTGCACCGCGGATCAAACCGACCTTAAATCGACGGAGGGATGCTTTGCTTGACTTCCAAGAAAGCGTGGGAGGAAGACTCCAGAAGACGGCGGCCAAATGCCACGGGGCGCCGGCCGGCGCCAGGGGGGGCCGGCCCCACCCGATCCCCCCTCTGGGCTCCACGCTTGCCGAGTGTCTTCTAGACCCTTTCTCGATCCTTTTGGCGATATTTTCCGTCATGGTTAAGTTTTGTGATAATTATGCAATGTAATCCCTCTTTTAAGCTTTTCTAGAAAGGTCCCCGGAAAATATAGAATATGCAAAACTCATGAAAATTGTCGGTTAAAACCCTAGACTAATGTGTATTCATGTGCCTTTTCATGTCTAAAGTTCTAATAAAAATTGATGTTATCCACCGTCAACAGCTCTCATAAGGTATGCATTAAAGATTGACTAAACTCAATGTAAAGCAAGCAAAGCATGAATGCGCAAAGATTTTTCCAACTCTAAATGTATTATATGGCTTTGGTAGGAATTCAAACTTTATCATACAAGAGCTCATCATGTAAGATTTTAGGTTTTCAAAATAAATCTCCAGAACTTAGTAATGCTACGAATAAGATAAATAGCAGCTTAGACCTTCATGTATCATATCAATCAGTTACCTAGACTTAGCTCAAGCATATGCCTCCACAAGTTTCGTGGTTCGAGTAAATTCTTATATCAAAGCAGTCATGTCCAAAACTCAGGAGAATTCATGGTTGAAAACTAGGCACTTGAAAGACATTACAGTAGAGCAACTATTCATCATCTCCAAAATAAAATTTTAATGTTCTCTAGTTTTTATTTAACTCTTACTAACTAGACACACTCTATGATCACACCTTAATACATAGATAAGTATTTTGTTTTTGATTTTAATTTGTTATTCGTCTTTTAATTTCTATTGGACTCACAAGACTCTAAAGACATGGACCTTCATGTGCCCATATATTTTTGGTATTTTATGACTATATAAAATAGACTCGATAATCGCCTAGGTATAGTTACCTGATAACTAGGGGATGCTCCTCCCCTAAGCTAGATGTTTGCAATACTTGGTGTTGATGATCTTTAGAGTGAGCTAACCAGCAGCGCTCCTGGTAGGTGCCACTAACAGACTCTCTCCTTTTCATAATGTTGTTCCTGCATAATTACAGTCTAAAAAGAAAACCAAAACTCGAGGCTCGAATTTAATAAGAGGTTAGATCAGCCAATTATAATTGATTATTCTTATGAGTAGATTTCAAATTGATAAGTTCTAGCAAGATTCTCCTTTTTAGGATTTTCTAGTTTAATTATGTAGAAATTAAATATGTGTGTATTATATAGTTGTATTTTTTATGCCACCACAGAGAATATTTATTCTTATGGGGTTTAGGAGCAAGAAATTAAATATAGGAGCTATTATTATTTTTTTTATACCACCACAAGAAATATTCCTACAGGGGTTACCACAAGTTTATTCACGTGGAACTTTTAATATTTTATGATGCAAATAAATGAAGCAATAAAGATTTTTATTTTATTTTATTTTCTTTTTAATATTTATGAAGATGAATATGTTAAGGTAAATTTATTAATGTGGACAGGAATACTAATTAATTAGATAACTACCATATTACCTTATAGCAATGGTATGAAATTTAAAAAGTCTACCGATAGGTCTTCTTCTTTCACTCTTGTGTATCTCTCCATCTTGAGAGATGGAGGTCTTGACGGTTGCATACCTCTAGTAATGATGATGTCACTTTTGTTCTTTGGTTTGGCCCATAGGTTGAAGTAGAGCTTTAATAGTAGCTGGCAGCATCTTGCTCAGTGTGCATGTTCACAGAACTTTCACTTGTAGAATTAATAAACTTTGCTCGATGCGTTGACCTGTTTATAAAACTAAGGCGTAGATCAAGTGCATGGGCTCTGCTGGTGGAAAAACATCAACAAAACTAAATTTATCCCTTTTTTATTTTTTTCTCTATCCTTAGGCACTTTGAACAACATAAAGTTGGTGTTACATGATTTGTTTATTTATGACATGAGTGGTAAGATCAAAAGATTAAGCATTGACTGTTGCATTTAAGTTCACATAGTAGAAAAAATAAAATTGCTTAACCAATAGAAGGATTGTCTATCTTTATATAAATCTTCAAATAAGTATGACTATCATCTTCTCAAGATCGAATATAATGTTTTAGCTTGTTTGGTTAAGACTGAGATTAAGAGAACGGTGCCATGCACAATTTTAAAGAACAGATCATTTTGAGTTAATTAGGTTAATCAATTTAAGTTGTAACTCTAACATGTTTATGTCTGCATTTATGTGTGCACCACGATCAAGAGGAGAGCACTGACCACTTACCTTAGAATATTACCTTCATTATTAGAGCGTGATGGCACTAAGTGATGAAGGGTAAATGACCGATGGTCCTTCCTCTTGCATCTTGAGTTGTTCATGGATATCTTGTCTCCTCTGTTGCACTCATTCTTTTGCCATCTTTTGCTTTTTTGATCTTTTGGCTCTTTTTACTCCAGTCATTATTATGCCTGCAACAGATTAGTGGACAATACATACCCGAAGGAGTATATAAATTTTAAACATAAGTTGCTTGTCCAGTATTTCATTTTGTTCTGTTTATGCTAATAAAAAGATAGTATTGATATTATTTTAGCATAGATCATGTTTTATACAGACATGGCTTGAGGCAAAGTAACTTGCAGTAGAAGATAAAGTGAATGAATCATTAATACTCATAGTTCTATCATTTATGATGAATGAGTCTTCTTTTTTTTCAAGCATGTGCCCTGTCTCATCTCTAATTCAAATTTATCTCATGACTTACCCAAATTAATTTTAAAAAGTTTCTCTACAGAGGTTAGCACAATAAAAATATCCAATGTCTACTACAACAATTTTTAGTTCAATAACCAAGCTAAACTCCATGTCTAATTTAGTTAAGAAAGGCTATTTAACCTAAGCACCACGCTTAATTCAAAAAAACCTTTGAAAGTATGTGCAGTACTTCCAAACCAAATCTTACTATAGCAAACAAAGGTAATATAAAAACACTTATAGAGATTTATTCATTTAGAGATAAAAAGGTAAATAATTGAACATGAATTAAAAAGTAGATACAACCAATATTAGCAACATAGGATTTTCTAAATAAGTCCATTCCCCCAAGCTTGAATTTTGCAAGACAGATTTAAGTTTGGATGGATATAATTAATGTTGCATGATAATTGGTTGGACATATCTGTTGCTGCCATTAGTTATTTTCTCACTTCAAACCTGAAATGGTTAGTGACAAAAAAACATCCAAAGGAACATTTTCATGAATTCACATGGGTATTATAGCTATGCTACTTTTTTCAAGAGTGGTTATTTTAGGACACAAGGTTATTCTTGAAAAACCTTCTAATTATTGTACGTTGAGTTTGTGCGGCGGTTTCCTCTAGAACACTAGCCTTTGTGCGCCTATATCAAGATTACAACGAGATCTATAATATTTATGATAAACATATGCATCTACAACCACCCTTTTAATGATTTTATGAACAGGTATAAGGAGAGAGTTGCATCTACAACCACCCTTTTAATGATTTTATGAACAGTATAAAGAGAGAGTTGAAGATCTCGTGTGTGGTAATATTAGAGAGACCAAAAGGTTCAGGAGATTTCTCATATGACCATGGATTCGATGAAGTGTTTATAAGATAATTCCCATGCTCATCGATGTGATTTCCCTTTTCAAACTCCAAGGGTGTTTCTTCATGGATGTCTATAGGCAACAAGTTTGCCTCTATTAATTATTTCATGCCTATAACATTTATTGGATGTTTTATTTTCTAGAATTTCCCATGAATTAATATCCCTAAGGTTGGTCTCATCTAAAGCTTTCTCTAAACTTGGGTGAGTTCTGTTTATTAAAGAAATTGATTTAAGCTCACCATTTGAATTTAAACCAAGTTTAGATGCTAGTGCTAAAGCTTCGTCCTCTTCCATCCATTCTTTTACAATAGCATATATATTTCTAGTATGTTCTATGCATTCCTGCCATTGTCGTTGCTCTTCTTGGACATTCCTATAACTTTTATTCTTGAGATGTCTTGATAGATTTATAGGGTCATTATAAAGTTTAGTAGAAAGAGCATAAAAAGATTCATTGAGGTCAAGGATGGGTTTAGAGATGGGTTTAGAGACATTTATTATGGACATAGAAGGGGAGAAGATAGAATTTACTCCTAAGTGGCTTGGCTCTCCTTCTATGACATCACTCGACATGCCATCCTTGAACTCTCCCCAGTGCCTTTTATGAGGGAAAGGAAGTTAACGATACTTTTTCCAAGATGCTCTTCTGAGAAGATCTGATGTGTATTGATTTACGAGCATCTTAGCTAACTGGAAGTCTAAATCATCAAAGTGGAATTTCAAAGGTTTAGGATCGATAGCTAAATCTTAGAAATGGAGTGATTGTGTTTTAGCTACCAAGACTTCTGTGTTTAGTTCGGGTGATAAGTTTTTCTCTTCCTCGGGGAGCTCAAAATAGGCTTGAACAACCTTTTCTAGCATAGGCCTTGCTTCAGTTATAGGTAAGTGAAGAAAAGCTCCTCTAGAGACTAAATCAAGGGATTCCTTAGATTCCTTGGTAAGACCCAAATAAAAATATTGAATAAGCACAGGGTCTGAAAAACCAAGGTCAGGGCCAAATGTAACAAGTTCATTAAAACGCTCCCATGATTTACTAAGAGATTCTTGTTCTAGTTGCCTAAAAGTTTAAAACTCTTTTTGAAGATTAACTACTCTATGGATGGGAAAGAAATATAAACAAAATTCAGAGTATAATGTTTTCCAATCACCTTGCATACTCCCTACGTCTCGATTATACCAACGTTTGGCTCTTCCGGTCAAGGAGAACGGAAAAAGCTTCCATCTAATAGTCTTATCGGACATGCCAGCAATGCGCAAGCATGCACAGGTCTGCTCGAATTCTCGTAAGTGTGAGTATGGGTTTTCGTTACCTTCTCCCGAGAAGGGTTTATCCCGAATCATATTAATTAAACATGGGCGCAGCTCATAGCCAGGTGTTATGATAGGTTCATTAGATTTTGGTGGCCCGACGCTTTCGCGCATGCCATAAAGATAGATAGGAATAGAATTAAAAGCATCCATAAGGATGAATACAAAAATAATGAAGAGAATGGGATAAAATAAGAAAAGATAAAAGTATAATACAAGATTAAGCTAGACTAAGTCAAAATCAGCAAACCGTTCCCCGGCAACGGTGCCAAAAATGCTTGTTAGTATAAATTAACAGTACTCCATTAAATAAGTTTTAAGTAGGATTATCCGCAAGTGCACAGATATCATACCAGTGTCACATTTTACCCAGAGGTTTCGAATATCGTATCCACAGGGAACAGTTGTGATGATGACAAAGTATATAGACTTAACCCTACAATTAGGCTAGATAATATCAAGAAAGAGGAAATAGCTATCGAACTCTAGTTCTGATAACCGGTAAGCTTTGTATAATACCGTTCTAACTGGGCAAGTATCCCGAATAAGAGAAGAAACAGAGTAATCTCCTACCAAGAACCTATAAGCCTATCAGTCCTATCAACAGGAAGTGGACTACAGAGGAACCAACGCAGCTATCACCTACGCGGACTACCACTATCCGGCTAATCAGGGGACATCCACAAGTAAACCTAGTCTAGGCACCACGCCTACACTATGAAATACTACTTCAACCAAGTAATGATGACCAAGATCAAAGCACTCAATATGAGCTATGAACTTAAGAATAAATAAGAACAACTGCTTACTTGAATCGGAATGACGAATACAAAAGTATCTCAGAACGTAGCTCCGGGCGAGGGAGCTGAATCCAGAAGAATACAGTCATGAAGAAGCACCGACAGGCCAAAACTCCTCCGGAACTCTACTCCTCTACTCTATCTCTCTAATCTCTAAACAAGACTAGATCTAGAAGAACTAGTCTCTCCTAATTGCTACAACTAGATGAACTAGAACTAGAACTAGATCAACTAGAGGGACCCTAACCCTAATTATGTAGAGAAAATGAAGCTCCGGGGTGTAGAATGCCTCTAGGAAGGGCCTTGGGGCGTCATTATATAGGCCGAGGTGGAGTAGGGGGCAAGAAACCGCCATGTCATCGATCCACTTCTTTATGTTGTCTGCACCACTGGATCAAACCGACCTTAGATCGACGTAGGGATGCTCTGGTTGGGTGCCAAGGAAGCGTTGGAGGAAGACTCCAGAAGGCGGCGGCCAGATGCCACAGGGGGGCGCCGACCGGCGCCAGGGTGGGGCTGGCCAGCCCCACCTGAACCCCCCCAGGGTCCCGGCTTGCCGGGTGTCTTCTAGATGTTTCCCGAGCCTTTTGACGATATTTTTTCGACGCGGATAAGTTTCATGATAATTATGCACTCTAATCCCTCTTTTATGCTTTTCTGGGATAATCCCTAAAAATATAGAATATGCAGAACTCATGGAAATTGTCAGTTAAAACCCTAGACTAATGTGTATTCATGTATCCTTTCATGTCTAAAGTTCTAATAAATATTGACGTTATCCACCGTCAACACTATGCAAAGAAGCTAATCAGTCCGCTTACTATGGGTGTCCAGAAGATCCACGCGTGCAGAAATTACCATATCCTATATCGAGGTGATTACAAAGACTTGGACAACTATCCAAATTATGGTGCAAGTCGGTACAAGACGAAAAAAGACTATCTACAAGAAGAGAATACAGCTTCTACTTATAAAGGGAAGAAGAGAAAGAAAACCCAACGGAAGACCTAACCCAGTAGCAAAGAAAATGAAGAAGCAGACTATTACGCACAGAGAAGGGTTCCTGCTATGGTGATGTAGTACTTCCAGTAGTAGATCGGTTGAGGTGTTTGTTCGCAAACCCTGAGGATGTAGAGCTTATGACCTGGCGTGCTTCTGATAAGCACAAAGTAGATAAAAAGCTTTGACATCCAGCTGATGGCAAGCAATGACAAAAATTCAATGATGACCACCTAGAATTTGTTAAGGAGACAAGAAATGTTAGATTCGCATTGTGTACCGACGGAATAAATTCCTTTGCCGAAAAGAGCATTAAGCACAAAGACGTGGCCAACAATCCTCACCATCTTTGTTCTCTATGTATCCCCTCGCACACTTGTTGCGCTATTTAAAAATACCTTTTGCTAACCATTCTTAGCTAATAAAAGATGCCATACCAAAAGGGTATGTGCCAAAAAAAAGAGAGAATAAAACAAGGGGTGCAAAGATACCCGCCCAGCGAAAAAAATGGATACAAAAAGTACCTGACAGAGAGATAGCCCCCACTTCTCAGAAAGACAGAAAAGAGATAGTCATACATAAGAGTCCAAAAAGAAAAATATAATAAATTTTCCTTCCGATCAAAGTGTATAGCTTAGTAATTTGCTATGATCTAATCATTTGACTTTGCTCTTCACATAAAAATACAAACTCCGGGAAGAAAGCAATTCGATAGAGTAAAATGTATACAAGATCTATGTCTACTTTTTCTGCTAAAATACCAACCCAAAGACAAAGTGATAGCTATAAGCCCCACAAGTGACAAGTAAAAAGGATAAATATGAAAACCAATTTATTTAGATCAAGGGAGAAAACTTTGTTATAATCCTGGCACTTGTGAAATATAATCGGTATTGTAGCAACTCTTGATCAACAACCAAGTTCTTAGCTTTTGCTCGAGGATGAGCAAAGGGTAAGCTTGGAGGATTTTGTTGGCGGTACATACCGACACACTTTAACCGCCAACTATTATCTAAAAAAGGAGAATTATTATAGCCATATTCACATATACCTTTACTATTGACCTATTTCCACTTGTATTGGAGCATCATTGTTTTACAGGAAACATACAAGGAAAAGAGAAAAAGGTCACGAGAATACGCTTTCCGGCAAGGCGTATTTCACAAGAATCAAGCAAAGTCCAATTCAAATTACAAATTTGGGCCAACAACCCACGAGAGAGGATTCCAGGAGTAGTAAGAGGGCCATGGGCCAAAGCTAGGGCCGAGGGGGCCCACCCATGGTGCGGCCGCACCAGGGTGCGGGCGCACCCCTAGAAGGGCCGGCCCAGCCCATCTTCTGCAGGCGGTTCGTGGAGGTGGTGCTGAGGTCGGTTTGGCCCGGCATTTACTTTCCCTACCCCTGGAACCGACTGTGGGACTAGTATATAAGAGAGGGGGCACTCCCTCCATTGTACACAACACACACTACACCTCTCACTTGTACTCTCAAGTGTACCTCTCCACTTTTCTCTTTATCCTTAGTAGTAGTAGTGGAGCAAGGCTCAACTTGTAAGAGGAGGAGACATCTTGGCTATTCTTGGTATGAATACTATTCCTTCCATTATGCTCTTCTTCTTTTTTTATCAATATAGCAATGTTCTAGAATTAGAGTATAGTTCTTGTGATATGAACTTGTTATATGAACTAGGTAATAGTTTGTGTGATTTGATCATAGAACATAGGGCTTCTAGTTCATATGCCTTGTTCATGATATGCTTGCTAGTTCATAGTATTCATATCATGTTCTTAGCATATATAACTCTGTTCTTAACCATTGATACATTTAGATGATTAAGAATAGAGTTATAGGAGGGATGGTGGTTCATCGCACAACATCCAAGTTCTTTACTCGTTCATCCGTAGGGTGAGAGACCCGGGGGGCTTGGGTAGCTGTTCTATATGTGAGCGTGGTGCTCGGGTATAGGGGAGTCGGTGATTGCACTTCATAGTCCACGGTTGAGGTGGTAGGCGGTAGGTGGTGACAGCCCTGTTCGTCCCTTGTAATCTCCCACGTTCAGCTATGGTGTAGGAGTCTGAAATGCCACCCATCTTCACTGGCAGACCAGTGGCCGGTGGCCTTTCGATCCATCACAAACACAACTCTATCTCTGACTCATGTATTTGTATGACTAACCACTTTCTAGACATTAGCTGTATTAGTACCATTGCTCCGGTAGAATATTTATTTATTCTTTTTTCTTTTATTCTTTATGCTTCCACCACCTTCCTCCACTTGAGAGACATTTATCTGTGTGTGTCCACTATCATGAAAATCGTATTGTTTACCCCTGTTATGAACATTGGTCTACCTTTCATACAAAGTATTGTATTCATGATTATGGTTTCATACTAGAATCTACACTAGCCTTCCTTTGGGAAAATATAAATACGACACCTAGGAATACTCCGGGTTGAAATGCTACAACGGTATTTTCGTGCGCTTGCGGATTCACATCCATAACTGCAAAGAATTACCGTATCACCATTATTTCTTTACTGTAGCTGGGAATATAGTTTTAGTACTAGTGTTAAGGAATGCTGAAAGTGCGCCGTATAGCATCTCCAAGGCACTAGCTGCTAAGGCTATAGTCCTAATGTTATTAGGGATACAACTCTCTTGATAGAGGTAAGAATAGTCTTGGTATGCCACGGTGCCCGTGCCAGGCTATCCTGAAACTATCATTAGAGGTGTACCACTAGTAGCAGTAAGGGAATAACTGGTGAGGTATGCCTCGGTGCCATGGCTGGACTTTACATCTGGTGATATGGTACTGAGGTATACCACCCCAACTATTTCTTACTCATTACCGGGGATAGATTCTACTTCTATTATCTGTGATGATGTTAAGAAATGTCAACAGGGGCTAGAGCATGGGATCTTTTTGGGGTGCTCTAGTCTACCCTCCATAAGGACTGAATCTTAAAGCGGTTACCTAGGACTTACCGTACAACTATGAGGGCTATATGGTTCTGGATTTAGCTAAGTAAACTGAACTTCTCTAGCTTGTTAGTGGTTACCGAAAGGCGCAAAAGGAGGGTGCCAAGATGGGTATGGCTCTTGTCCTGCCGTTTCTGTGTGCTGGGCTGTGGGTCATTTGTGAACCACTCTCGAAGGAGAGCATCTATATCTGCTTGGTCAATCTGAAACCTAGCTAGCGGCTACTAACTTGTTAGGGAGACTTTCGAAAGGCTTCATAGTGAACCCTGCCAACTTACCATGGTAGTGAGTCAAGAGGCTAGCTACCTCAGGTGAAAGGGTAAATCACGACTCATGGTGAAAGTGTATACACTCTGCAGAGTTTGATTAAACTGTTATAACAGCCGTGCTCACGGACATGAGCGACCTGGATCCTTTTTGAGATAGATGGTTACCATGGTTGGTTTGGGTGATGATTAATATTGATGATAATTATTATACATTTCACCTTGGGAGCTTAAGCATAACCTAGAAAGTTAGAAATAATAATAAAATGTGACCTACTAAAAATGCCTACCGCAGTTCAACCGTGTCTAGCCTTTTAAGCTTTGCATCCCCTCATATTATACTTGCTAAGCATGGTGCGCTGACGCTTGCTTTACAATCAACAAAATCTCGGATGGGTACCAGATGCTGGATTCAAATTATGTGTCTTCCTCGAGATGTTCCATGATTACTAGGCGAGTGCTCCCCCAGTCAACCGTCCCTGTGGAGTATAGAGACCCAAAGAGTAGAAATAGAATAGTTTTCTGCTATGCTTTGTAATAGATGTAAGTCCTGTTGTAACTATGTTTCAATATATAATAAAGCATTTGTCTTTGATAACCTCCATATTTGTTGCTATATGTGTTGTGTGGACATCCTGGGCACACATATAGTTAGCGCTTGGTCTTCTTTGGAAAACCGGGTGCGACAAAGTAGTATCAAAGCAATGTTGACTGTAGGTCACTCAGTCTAGTTGGAAGTGGTCATTTTACAAAAATATTTTAGAAAGAAAACTAACCTTGACTTCCTCTGCCTTGATGATTGTAAAAAAATAAAAAGAATTTTCATCGAAACCTATCATTTGTCCAAGAGCCAAATAGATGCTTGTGACGATGAAGACTTTACATCAACAAGAAGCACCACCCTCAAGATTGAGGAGTCAACGCTTGTCTATCTTAATGCCCTTAGGAGGTTGTTAACCTTGAGCGCTTTACGTTAGTAACGATGCTAAGGTGAGTGCTAGTGTGCTTGATTAAGGACTGCTATCATGTTAGTGTGCCCTAGTGTGGTTGATTGTTTTGATATTATGTCCATCTATGATTTGGCTCTTTGTAATGAGTGTAGCTTCAGTGAATCTCAGGACGAGATTCCTGTTAAGGGGGGGTAGTGTTGTCACACCCCAAAATTCATGTTTTTGATGTGACCTAGAAAACACTGAATAACATGATATGGTTTTATTATTTCCTAAAATTTCCCAACTTTAGTTAAGTTGTTAACATTCTAGTTAGTCAAAAAATGTGGGTTTTTAAAATTTTTGCAATTTAACTTAATGGTTTGTTGCATTCATGCCTATGCATTGACTTTATGTTTGGAAAATGGATTTAAATGTTTCAAACGCGCATAGGGTTTTGATCTCCATCAAATCTCTCATGATCCTTGATCAAGTTTCTATAACCTCAAGACCATGATAAAATCCTTGGAAACTATATACCTTGATCCTTGTTCTAAACCTTGATGGGTCTTCAAACTCTCATCTTGTCAGAAACCCTAACTAGCCCTATCGTAACCCACACTCTCTCTCTTTTCTATTCATTTTGGAGCTCCTAATTCTTTCCAACTGAGTCTTCTCCAGATCCCTAAATCTATGCTACATGACCAATCATTATATCTCATCATTCTCATGCAATTCTGTCATCACTTTATTCAAGCAAAATCCATCACACGTAACCAAGTTATTCTCAGT
The DNA here is from genome assembly GCA_015844335.1 of Chrysopogon serrulatus. Classification (NCBI taxonomy): domain Eukaryota; kingdom Viridiplantae; phylum Streptophyta; class Magnoliopsida; order Poales; family Poaceae; genus Chrysopogon; species Chrysopogon serrulatus. Next base: position 705,877 of record JADLZL010003084.1, on the reverse strand, counting down.
TCAATCTAATTTCATATAAACCCAAGGCAGCTCTTACTTTGTTCTCTCTAGCCAACGGCTTATTCTTTTCTCTCTTTTCCTCACCTTGGGCAGCATTCTCATGGACTCCTTCCCCTCTACCTTTTGTCCTCTTGATCAAAGACAAATCTTGTTTCAAACATCCATGAAAACTATATGACACAAGTCCCACCTTTCTGGAACATCGAATTCCCCAGAAACCCCAATCGTGTCTCTAAGAATTTAGCGGGACGAACCCCAACCCTCCCCTTCCATCTTCTAGTCACATGGGACAAATGCATATGGTTAGCCCATTAGTAAACCATCACCCTCATCTCTCTCTTTTGCTATTGGGTTAGCACAACTCTTTCCATCATCCTACGTTGCTTCGAGCCAAATCCAGTCCAAATCCTACCTTGACCCTTGCATCGGATCAATGTGCAACCATTATCCTCTCACCCTATCCCACGTCACCCTCTCCCTCTTGACCTTTTCCCCTCCCCAAATCAGGCCCTTCCTTTCCTTTTCTTCTGCGGACAAAAACAGCAGCTCCCCAATCCTTTCCTCCCCCTTCCTAATCCATGGACGCCCCAACTCCTCCCCTTCCTCTCCATGGATGCCCCCCTCCTCTTCCCTCTAATCCCTCTCCCTCCTCTCCATCAGATTGCAATGCCCTTGCTGCAGCGAATCCATGTTGCCACTACACGTGAGTCCCGGCCATCGTCGGAATCCTGTAATTCTTCACATCTTGCTGCGGTAAAGATCATGGCCCTCACTGTCCTTTCTTGCAAATCATGTTCACAATTCCCCCTCTCTGTTGTGACGCCTTGAGGGAACACCATGGTGCTGCAGCGCTGCACGGAGGCTGCTCTAACAGCAGCAACACAAGAAGGACGCCCTGCAGTACCACGTTGTCGCTGCCGGTCAAGGTCGACTGCATCTCCTCACACTACCAAACTCTAACCCTAGGTGAGAACGTCTCTCCATCTTCCCTCTCTGATATTAGAGCTCATGCCCATCTCAAGCATCTCCTTGATCTCTCATGTGGTGTAGATGATCACTGATGTGGAATTGGCGATGTCCGGTTGAACACAGGCCCTATCTTCACCCATCATCAACACTGGCTGCCATCACCTTCATCTCCAATTGCTGCTAACCCAAATGTGAGGACCCCCTTCATGATCTCCATCTTATTTACATGTTACTTGCTGTGGAACATGTCATACTCTATGCACCGGCGAATTCTAGCGAAGTAAGCTCACAATCATGTCGACTTTGTGGACAGCAGCGCTGCTGCCGGTTCGCAAGCATGTTTCTAGCAATCCAAGACTCCATTTGTGAATCCCTTTGACCCACACATGTATCATATATTTGTATGCACCTCTAAAAAATTCCATGGCTATAGAATCCAAGACGAAAGAGATATCATCAATTCCGTGCTTGCTGCCCCTGCATCTTTGCAGCAGCTCTGTTGCCAATTAGCATGCGTGTTCCTTGAGATCCTGCTCTCCGATCATCAAAACCTTTATCCACAGTGTAGTTATCATCCTTGAACACATCCCCGTAATATAATTTAGCCATAGGAATTCAGATGCCATTGATGTCATCGTTTACATGTTCATTGCTCTGATGTCCTAGCTGCTGTGCTGCCCTGCATGGCATTGGCATTCCCCGTTAATCTGCTGTCCAAATAACCAAGCTCTTAAATCTACATGTTCATGACATCCCTGCACATGATTACACAAGATGGTTCGACTATGCAATCCATGATCATTGAGATATCGATAGTGTAGTGTTTGCTGTCCCTGCTATCCTGACAGCTTGCAGCAGCCCTGAATGGCATTTGTGTTCCCATTATTCCATAAACCCAATCCTCAATCCCTTTGACATTAATGTGTCTTATATACTTGCACACAACTGTGAGAAATTTCGTGGCCACAGGACCTAAGATGAAAGATATACCACTCTGTTTTGTGCCCGCTGTCCCTGCTGCCTCGCAGCCACGCTGCTGCTTGTTAGCACGCACTTTGTCATTGTTTCGTCCCTCCAGTGTCCATGCTCTTCAACCATAATATGTATAATATCCCCAGACATGTCCACAAAAATACAAATCGACCATATAATCTGAAATGTAAGAGATACCAATATCTCCACGCTTGCTGCCCCTCTGTTCTGGCAGCAGCATTGATCTGTTTTGTGTTAGCATTCCTCGGTTTATCAATGATCAAAACAACATGCCCTTTTGCGACAATGTACCCCATACTATCTACAAGAACCCCCACAAAGTGGATTGCTGATTTGTGCTGATATGACCTTGCTATCAGCGATCATACACCCTGCTGTCCGCTGACATGCACATCCTAGGTGCACCGGTGTCTCGCTTGTTCCCCACTAAGCCAATGTTCGAATCACTGATCCCTCTTACATGCTAGTGTGTTTAGTAGTTGCACATGATCCCACCAAGTTTCAATCCTAGAAGTTCAGCGTGGCCTTTCCTTTTGATGGTCAAAGCCATCGCTACCTGCTGTAAGGGCATGTACTGTCAATGCACAAATTGTTATAATTGTGTCCCTCATTAATCTAGAATCCACCTTAGTGCAGCCACTTGCCGACATATGTTCCAAAGTGTCCTCTTCAAAAATCCTAGTGATCATCATCATATTGTAAAGGAGATTGCAGAGCATGAGGATTCAACTTCACTTTTCGCTATGTATTCAAGATCGCCTCGCTCTTGACTGATTCCAACTATACCAACCACCACCATTGTCCTTGCCTCTTTTTCATGTTATTTGACCAGAGATAAATATTCTTGATAGTATCTCACCATGTCATTCAACTCTTGCATAGCCATTGCCATGTATATGGTTACTCTCATCAAGCTTGCATAGTCATCCCGTGTGATCTAGCCTTTAAATATCCATATGCTTACTTCATTCTTAATAATATCCTATCCATCTTGTCTATAATCCTATGTTCTTTTACCCTTCATCTATAAACCTTGTGCTATCTAAACCTTACAAGATACCCACATATATCATGTCTATTCTATTCCTATCATTTATCAAACCTTTCAACTATCATGTCAAGTTGTTGCTTCTATGTTAGTTGTTTTTGCGCTCAAGTGATCATAGTTACAAGGCCTAAGTGTTTCAAACCTTTTTGTATTATTTTTATAATGCTTGATGTATTGTTTTTAGGTTTCTTTATGGTGCTTGTGCTGGTTGTTGCAATATATAGAAGAGGAGATGTGCGAGGATGATCTAGAAGGAAAGTTGCACATGTTTGAGCACTCTTTGAGGTAAGTGTAACATGAGTTCCCTTGTTACCTAATAACCTTATAATCATTTTCGTATGCATGTGTCTAATATGATGAACCCCTAAGGACTTTACCTAGCACTCTTGTTATCCTATATTCCTTGTTACCTTGGGTTATGCATATGGGTAGTTGCTTAGTTTGCAATCACCAAACTGTTATAATGTCAATCTTGATTAATTACTTATGAAATCAATGGTTTAAATGATGCTTGTTGGCAACATCGATATCAGGGGGCTAGAGCATGGGATCTTTTTGGGGTGCTCTAGTCTATCCTCCATAAGGACCGAATCTTAAAGCGGTTACCCAGGACTTATCGTACAACCATGAGGGCTACATGGCTCTGGCTTTAGCTAAGTAAACTGAACTTCTCTAGCTTGTTAGTGGTTACCGAAAGGCGCAAAAGGGGGTGCCAAGATGGGTATGGCTCTTGTCCTGCCGTTTGTGTGTGTTGGGCTGTGGGTCATTTGTGAACCACTCTCGGAGGAGAGCATCTATATCTGCTTGGTCAATCCGAAACCTAGCGGCTACTAACTTGTTAGGGCGACTTTTGAAAGGCTTCAAAGTGAACCCTGCCGACTTACCATGGAAGTGAGTCAAGAGGCTCGCTACCTCGGGTGAAAGGGTAAATCACGACTCATGGTGAAAGTGTACACACTCTGCAGAGTTTGATCAAACTATTATAACAGCCGTGCTCACGGACATGAGTGACCTGGATCCTTTTTGAGATAGATGGTTCCATGGTTGGTTTGGGTGATGATTAATATTGATGATAATTATTATATATTTCACCTTGGGAGCTTAAGCATAACCTAGAAAGTTAGGAATAATAATAAAATGTGACCTACTAAAAATGCCTACCGCAGTTCAAATGTGTCTAGCCTTTTGAGCTTTGCATCCCCTCATGTTATACTTGCTGAGCATGGTGTGCTGACGCTTGCTTTACAATCAACAAAATCCCGGATGGGTACCAGATGCTGGATTCAAATGATGTGTCTTCCTCGAGATGTTCTATGAGTACTAGGCGAGTGCTCCCCCCAATAACCGTCCCCTGTGGAGTATGGAGACCGAAGAGTAGAAATAGAATAATTTTCCACTATGCTTTGTAATAGATGTAAGTCCTGTTGTAACTATGTTTCGATATATAATAAAGCATTTGTCTTTGATAATCTCCATATTTGTTGCTATATGTGTCGTGTGGACATCCTGAGCACACATATAGTTAGCGCTTGGTCTTCTTTGGAAAACCGAGTGCGACAATTCTCGAGCATTGATCGGGATCCTGTCCCTTACAAGGTACCCACAATGCGCGACAAATATCTTTGCATGTGGCCCAAGTACTTTGCCTGTACCCTCTTTGAACTCCGACATAATGAACCGACCCTCCAACGGCTTCTTGGGGCCTCGCACATTTCTACTCTTCCCGGAAGTTGTCGCCGATCCAGAGGGCTATACGTATGTAGAAACACAAAAAGTATAAATATATTTATACAAATGCCATTCATTTTAATTTCATGTATATACATAATAGATTGTAGATAGACCTCATCAGGATTGTCTCTCAAAATTTCTTCATAATCAGCAAAGTACTGACTCCCATCATCTATTTGTTCATTGTCGTCACCTTCGAGATCAGGATTTTGATTGGCGCCGCTGTTGATTATGTCCATCATTGCATCATCCATGTTGTCATTCGTATCGGCCATTTCTGCAAATATATTTGAAAGATGTTAGAATTCAATTTGTCATGTAGCGCCGCAAGAAAAAAGGAATATAAAAACAATCTTTATACATGTCAACACATTGTGTTTAGGGTTAGGGTTTACATGCATGTGTGTGATCGAACACTTAGGGTTAAATGCATATATATGGGGGCAGGGGACATCTTGCGTGTGATCGTTTACATACACTTATCGTTTTCTTATATCCAACGGCTGTGTGATCGTTTACATACACTTATCGTTTACATATATCCAACGGCTGAGTGATCGTTTACATACACTTAGCATTTATAAGACGTTTCAGGGGGCAAGATAGTGGAGGTCGAGATTGAATTAGGGCGATTGGATCGGATTAGCATTTCGGATCGAATTAGGGTTTCCGATTAGGGAGATAGGATCGGATTAGGGTTTTGGATCGTATTAGCGTTTCGGATCGAATTAGGGTTTTGAATTAGCAGTATTTGAATAGATTAGGATTTTAGATCTTCAAGCGCTTTCGGATTAGGGCGATAGGATCGGATTAGGGTTTCGGTTCGTATTAGCGTTTTAGATCGAATTAGGGTTTCAGATTAGAGCGATGGGATCGAATTAGGGTTTTGGATCGGATTAGCGTTTCAGTGACTTCATATAAAAAATGATTTCTACATGATCGAATTAGGCTCGATGGCCGGTCAGAACCCATATTCTCGGCTCGATGGCCCGTCGATTTCAACGAGGTTTCGCGTACGTTGTGTCGCCGCCGGCTCCTACAAAGAGAAAGTCTCGGCTCGATGGCCGATCGTCACAATGCACCACACACACGTACATTCTCGGCTCGATGGCCAATTCTGCGCAGAGATATCTCTCGGCCGCGTCGCTCACCGTCGTCGTCGGGGGTATTTGTGGGAAGAAGTCATCGTCGACCCGCGGGGTTGGAGGTCGAACGCCAGCCGCTTAGCTGCTGGGATGCTACCGATGCCACAGACGACGCGACGGCAAGGCGCAGAGGGCAGCCCGGCAAGAGAGCGGAGCTGGCTGAGGTCGACGGCGGCAGAGGACGCGACAGCGGCCGGCCATGCACAATGGCAGAGGACGCGGCGAAGATGGCCGGCTTAGAGGACGCAGGCGACGGCGGCGTCAACAGCAGATGACGGCGGCATGCAGTGCTCGGCGCGGTCGGCCGCGTGCGAGGATGGAGAGATGGCGGTGGAGAGACGGCGGCCGAGGTCGACGGCAGTGGAGAGACGACGTTCCGGTCGGTACGCACGCGCGGCGGGTGGTCGACGGCGGGTGCGCCGGGCGGCGCGCGCGGCGGGAGACAGGAGGGCGGAGGGCGGGGCACGCGGGTTGCCGGTTGCCGGCGCGTCGCCGAGGTCGTCGGAGCGCAGGGGCGTGGGGTCTTCTGCGGCGGCGCGGCTCAGCGACAGCGGAGGGCGTGGATGCAGGATGGCGAAAAGGGAGAAGGGGAGAAGGAAGAAGACGTGCCGGATATACCTCGGCGCACCTTTAGCCCCGGTTTGTAACGAGGCCGGGACTAAAGGTACCTTTAGTCCCAGTTGTTAAGCAGGCCGGGACTAAAGGCACCTTTAGTCCCGGTTGTGCTGAGCCCCGGGACTAAAGCATAGACTTTTAGTCCCGGTTGGTGCTTAGGACCAGGACTAAAGGTCGCTTTAGCCCCGGTTGTGCTTTAGGCCCGGGACTAAAAGCCCTGAGGCAGTTTAGGTTTTTATTTTTACCTTCAGTTCTATATAAAATGCTTATTCAAATGCTAATTCTTGTTAATTGCTTGGTAAATTAAATAGTAGACATAAAATTATTTAAAAATAACAGTTGCATTTCTTTTTTGCCTTGTTGTACACTAGAAAAATTTATAACACAAATTCTTTCTTTTTCTTATGTTAGCGAACATAAATGTAAATAATAATTACTATTTTGTTAATGCAAAAATATCTTGCTCAATTAAAATTTTTAAAACTATTAGTTTTCTATAGGAAATCTGTTGTTGCATCATTTTGACGTAAATATTTTGGTTTTTCATCGTTCATATTCCAAATGCACGACAGAGAAATCCACCATCATAAATTAGTATTTTGTTAATGCAAAAATATACTGCTCAATTATTTGGGTGCACACGATAACCAAAAAATTAAAAGTCAAATTTCACACCGATGGAGTAGGCATGCTTCACAGTGATACATGTGACCTTCGCAAAGTAGATTTCATTTGAAACAATATAAAACAAGAAAACTTCGATATAAACATCCAAAGTTACAATTGTCACGTAAAATCTATAATACATAGTGTTTATTTAACATCACTACATATATCAAGCGGGTACAGTGGTGAACTTCTTCTTTACGTATGATCCTTGGTTATGATCATGCCGTAACCATGGTGTGTCCTCGGCATTTAGCAGGATGCTTGGGTTTTTGGAGACACTGAAGGGCGGGATTCGGTTATCCCTTTCATAATCTTAAAATGTCGACTAGTCCTCAATTTTCACAATGTTTCTTTTCCCTGAAAGAACTATGTGGTGTTTTTGGCTCGTTCGATGATTTGTCATCATTTTTCCCTCTCTTGGGTTTGTAGACATTTCTTTCACATAGAAAACCTGATTGACATCAGCAGCAAGGACGAATGGTTCGCCTTTATAACCAATATTATTGAGGTCCACTGTTGTCATTCCATAGTCCTTGTCTCTGTTACCCCGCCTCTAGTCATCTTCACCCATTGGCATCGGAACAAAGGGAATTTACAATTAGGTGCGTAGTCTAGTTCCCAAATCTCCTCTGCGCGGCCATAATATGTTTGCCTCTTTCCATTCAGGTCTATGGCATCTACACGAACACCACTATTTTGGTTCATGCTTCTTTTATCTTGGCCTAGGGTGTAAAATGTATTTCTATTTATCTCGTACCCTTTGTACGTGAGGATGTGCCACGATTGTTGCCTAGCCAACAAATACAGTTGCTCATCAATCTTGTCATCACCCTGACATTCTTTTCGTAGCCAATCACTGAAAGTGTCCATGTGCTGACACATAATCCAACCTTCATTCTTCCCTAGAAACTGGGTTCGTAGGAACTCCTTGTGTACCTCTACATACGGCTCCACCACGGAGGAGTTTTGAAGAACTGTGTAGTGCGCTTTATTGAAATAATAGTCCCCTGTACCAATATAGGTTTTCTTCCCTAGTGTTCCCTTTCCACTCAGTCTCCCCTCGTGTCGTGATTCGGGAACATCAATTGGGTCAAGGTTAGGAATGAAGTCAACACAGAACTCAATGACCTCCTCTGTCCCGTAGCCCTTTGCGATGCTTCCTTCTGGTCTAGCACACTGGTGAACATATTTCTTTAGGACTCCCATAAACCTCTCAAAGGGGAACATATTATGTAGGAACACAGGACCGAGAATATTAATCTCCTTTACCAGGTGAACTAGGAGGTGTGTCATGATATTAAAGAAGGATGGAGGGAACACTAGCTCAAAGCTGACAAGACATTGAACCACATCATTCTGTAGAGTAGCTAGTTCTAATGGATTGATTGCCTTCTGAGAAATTGCATTGAGGAATGCACATAGCTTCACAGTGGCTAGACGTACATGTGGAGGTAGAATGCCTCTCAAAGCAATAGAAAGCAATTGCGTCATAAGCACGTGGCAGTCATGCGACTTTAAGTTCAGAAATTTCTTCTCTGGCACATTTATTATACCCTTTATATTGGAGGAGAATCTAGATGGGACCTTGATGCTGCTTAAGCATTCAAACATGATTTCTTTTTTTATCATTGCTTAGAGTGTAGCTAGCAGGTCTTAAGTAATGGCGTCCATCATCTGTCTTCTCTAGATGCAGGTCATCTCGTTCTTTTATGCGCTGCAAGTCCTGTCATGCTTCAAGTGAATCTTTAGGCTTCCCATACAATCCCATGAATCCTAGAAGGTTGACACAAAGATTTTTGGTCAGGTGCATGACGTCGATCGCGTTGCGGACCTCTAGGACTTGCCAATAGGGTAGCTCCCAAAATATTGACTTCTTCTTCCACATGGGTGCGTGACCCGTTGCGTCTTTCGGAACAGGTTGGCTACCCTGTCCCTTACCAAAGACTACTTTCACATCCTTGACCATCTCAAGTACATCTTCTCCAGTTCTGTTGCGAGGTTTGCACCGGTGGTTTGGCTTACCTTTAAAATGCTTGCTTTTCTTTCTAACCTGGTGATTCATAGAAAGAAATCGATGATACCCAAGGTACACGACCTTTCTACATTTTTTCAAATATATACTGTCAAGGTTATTAAAATAGTGTGTGCATGCATTATATCCCTTGTTTGTCTAACCTGAAAGATTACTTAGTGCTGGCAAATCATTGATTGTCACGAACAACAATGCTCGCATGTCGAAGTGCTCCTGTTTGTACTCATCCCACACACGAACACCTGTTTGGCTCCATAAAAGGAGTTCCTCAACTAAAGGCCTCAGGTAGATATCGATGTCGTTGCCGGGTTGCTTCGGGCCTTGGATGAGCACCGGCATTATAATGAACTTTTGCTTCATGCATAACCATGGAGAAAGGTTGTAGATACATAGAGTAACAGGCCAAGTGCTATGACTACTGCTCTGCTCTCCAAAAGGATTCATACCATCTGTACTTAAAGCGAACCTTAAGTTTCTTGCATCTTTTGCAAACTCAGGAAATTCCCTGTCTATTGCTCTCCACTGAGACCCATCAGCAGGGTGTCTCAACATGTTGTCTACCTTACGGTCTTCTTTGTACCATCACAACAACTTTGCATGGTCCTTGTTTCTAAACAGATGTTTCAGGCATGGTATTATAGGAGCATACCACATAACCTTAGCAGGGATTTTCTTCCAGGGACGCTCTTCCTCCTCAACATCGCCAGGGTCATCTCACCTGATCTTATATCGTGATGCTTTACATACAGGGCATTCTTCCAAATTCTCGTAGTCCTTGCCATGGTATAGGATGCAGTTGTTAAGACAAGCATGTATATTCTGGATTTCTAATCCCAAAGGGCAGATGACATGTTTTGCTTCATACATAGTGGCGGGCAATTCGTTAGGCTCCGGAAGCATCTTTTTTTAGATCTTCAGTAATTGCCCAAATGTTTTATGGGATACACCATTCTTTGCCTTCCATTGTAATAACTCTAGTGTTGTACCCAACTTTTTTTGCCCATCTTGAGCGGATGGGTATAGTAATTTCTTGTGGTCCTCTAGCATGCGGTCAAACTTTGCCTTCTCTTTTTCACTTTCGCAATCTCTTTGTGCATCACGAATGACATCACCAAGACCATCATCTTCAGCGGGTGTGTCTTCTGCACCTGCCTCTTCTTCAGCTTCTTGCATTGCAGTATTATCGAAGTCACCGTATTGAGTAATAATGTCGTCAGGCTCCGATTGTTCTTCTTCACCTTCTTCCATCATAACCCCGATTTCTCCGTGCTTGGTCCAACAAATATAGTTTGGCATGAAACCCGACTTCAACAAATGTGAGTGAAGACTTCTGGAGCTAGAATATTCCTTCAAATTCTGACACAAGGCACATGGGTAGCATATGAATCTATCCCGCTTGTTTGTCTCGGCCACTCTTAAGAAATAATGCACGCCATCAATGAACTCTTTAGAGCGGCGATCGGTATTGTACATCCAATGGCGTGTCATCATTTGCATTATATGACATATCTCAAAATTTAATATCTCATTTCTTTAAATAAATGAAATTTAAAATGAAAGGTATATATACTAGTTTTAATTAGTGCTAACAATTTGAAAAGTAAAGTGTTATAAATGTTTAATTTTTTATACACAAATTAAATGAAAAAATAGTCTAAAATTCTCTATTTCTATGCATACTCGCAGTGGAAGGTATATATACTAGTTTTAATGAAGTAGTGCTCACAATTTGTAAATTAAAGTGTTATAAATTTTGACTTTTTTATACACAAGTTAAAATTAGGTAAAAGGCCTAAAATTCTCCATTTCTCTAACTAAACCATCAAATGTGGCATGCATACTAGCAATAAAAGTTATATATTAGATTTTATATACTTGACCTGAACATTATAAAGAAAATTAGAGTGTTATAAATTTCTAATTTTCCTAAAGAAATGAAATTAAAAAAACCATAATGTTCTCTAATTTTTCTTAAACTAATGAAAATTAAAAAACTCTAAAATTACTATTTCTCTAACTAAACTATTAAATGTGCTAGACATACTAGGAATAAAAAGGAGTGTAATATTTTTTTAGGGTACTAATTTAGTTACCTTCATCGAAATATTCAAATGATCAAATGATTAGAGTTAAACTATTAAAAAATGGCGTAGAGATCATAAAAAAACCACATATATATGCACCACGAAATGATATATGCTGCTGCTAAAACATGAGAAGATGAACATAGTAACCTCTCAACAAGTCGATGGCGGCGTAGAAGTGATGAAATGGATCAATAGCCGGAGATGAGAGCAAGAACAAGCAAGAATACAAGATGAACACACCAAGAAGTGAGAGCTTGGGCTCGGCTGAGGGAGAAAGAAGAGTTTAAATATAAGGGAGGGCTTTTAGTCCCGGTTGGTGTTACCAACCAGGACTAAAGGCCAAACTTTAGTCCCGGTTAGTGTTATAAACCGGGATAAAACCTAAATGTTCCTCCTGCATATACCTGGCAACATAGCCGTTGGGGAGTGGACATTTAGTCCCGGTTGGTTTTACCAACCGGGACTAAAGGTTTTATTGTCCCGGACGCAATTAAGGCTGGGACTTTTGTTCATTTTGGCCAAGAAAGGCCTGTTCTGTAGTAGTGAGCATACAATGCGACCATGGGCACGCATGAGTTGGACTGCCAATATGCACGCAACAACAACACCCAGCATGTTGACAAGATTGTCAGATGAGCAGATTCGCCTGTGGATTCTCACCATCGGTGATAATGGTGCCACCACACCACGATGATGAGCCTGCACCAGGGGCTTGTAGGTGGCCATGTTGGTTTCAGCTCTGCCCTCCTTCTCTCCCCCACCGATAGAGACGTCGAATCATTATCATCATCATACTCATCGTCGAGGACACGTATTGCCGCCGCTGCGGACGAGATGCTGGAGGATCCACCGGCGGAGGACAAGGAGACGACCCTCCCATGCGTTGTTTGCATCACATCACGGAAACATGGTCTTCTCCCTCACTGAGGACCGCATGCGCGACGGCATCTGACTATGCCCGATCACAGGATGCCGCGCCACGTCGTGCCATCCCCATACGGCAGGGAGGTGCTCACCACGGAACATGTCGTCTTTTAGGCACCCGTCTCACTCCCACCTCATCAACCCGCTCCTGGACCTGCATGTCCAACTCTGGTACAAGGAGCCATTGTCGGTGTGCGAGCCCAAGTCGCCGCGCATGTAGGGGTGCTACCGCACGGTGCCGCCCACTAATGACGGCTTCGCGTGGGACCCATCCCTGCGCGAGGGCGATTCGGTGTTTTTCTGCGAGGGCTGTGGCGAGTGGATGAGACTGCCGCACGGTGCCGCCTACCAACGACGGCTTCGCGTGGGACCCATCCCTGTGCGGGGGTGATTCGGTGTTTTTCTGCGAGGGCAGTGGCGAGTGGATGAGACTGTACTGGTCGACAACCACATTCGGCAAAAAGTAAAATTTCTCTCCTCCAAAACTTTCATTTGTGATTTGTTGCCCCAGAGCCCAGACAGCCCCAATTGAATGCACATGTCCGTGTCCCAACCTCCGTCCTCTCCGACGCAAATCATATAGGACTCTAGAGTCTCCAGAGTTTGTGTCAAAAACCAAAACCAAAACCAATTCCAAATGATAGAGAAAAAAGAACATATATAAAAATTTGAGGCACATACACAACTTTGGATAAATATAAATTTCCCAACAACGCATACTCACGTCTATACAAAACAAGAATTGCATTATCACCCAAGCAAACAGTGTTGTGTATCTCCAATTATATAATAATAGATAAAAATAAAAAAGTGCCAGACCAGAACAACAAACGAAGAAAGAAGAGAGAGGGGAAACATGGAAACTATACGTCGTCCACGGGCTAGCGCGTGGAGCTACCGTGTGTAGGCTACCCTGTGACATGCAATGTGTGTTCCATGGCACCGAGGCTGTCTGGCCTGGTGAGCCGTAGGCACATCCGCGACACGACATTCGCTTTCAGACTACATAACGGAATGTGGATCGCCCAAATCACCAGGGGGCTATCCGTGCCGGCCATACAGGATCACCTATCCATCTGGGACCAAGTTCGTCACACAGTTTTGACTGATAATGATGACAAATTGGTGTGGCACTGGACGGACGATGGGGTGTGCACATCGAAATCGGCCTACATGGTGCTCCACTACGCATCGCATCCAATCCCTGGCTGTGATCGTATCTAGGAAACATGGGCCCCTTTGCGCGTCAAGATCTTCTTGTGGCTGTCACTGTGGAGGTGGCACTGGACGGCTGACAGGAGAAGGAGACATGGGCTAGACGTGCCAGAGCATTGTTTCCTATGCGACCAAGAGCAGGAATCCATCAGCCACATCATCGCATCATGCTCCTTCTCCAAGCAGGTGTGGTGGACGATCCTTGCCGTATTAGGAGCCAATGCATCCCTGATCGGCGGGGACTCCACACTCCAATGGTGGGAATCATGGAGGCAGCGATGGATGGGAGACAAGCAATGGGGGGCCGACTCCTTATTTGCTCTGGTGGCCTAGGAACTGTAGAAAGAAAGAAACGCGCGCTGCTTCCGCTCAAACGCTTCCACAGTTCAACATGTCCTAGATGTCATCAAGCACACCGTCGACCAATGGATTCTCGCCGGGGTGTGGAAGCTGGGTTGCCTAATTAGGGAGTAATCAGCTTTTATCCATAGCTGAAGCGAACCAGGATTTTAAAACTTGAAATTCTGACTCTTTTGCCCCTCTGTGATAGTCCCAGGATATCTCGGCTATCACGGACATCCACTTCTTAGATGATTACAAAGTCATACAATAAAAGAGTACAAAACTAAGCCTAATACAATAATCTAATTACAAGCCCACTGGGCCAAAATAAAAGAAACACCGATAAACTACTTGAAACAGCAAAGCTTGATGATCATCGAATCCATAGGCATCCTTGAGAGTAGATCGCAAACCAACTACTAATCTCAACACCATTGCAAGTCAATAAATCTGCACACCACCAGATATGTGCAGGCCATGGTCAGCACTAAATGAGCTTTGGTGGAAAATAGAAAATAAAGGGATCTGGTGATCCTAATAGTTTGGCTGTAGTTTACATCCTAGTGCATGCAGAAAGCATCAAAAGTATAGTAATATGCCTCCAATAGTCCCAACCACACTCTCATCCTCACATCCACTCGTCATCACATCTCACCTCTCATCACACATCCCTCACATCACCCTCATATTCTCAGTCTAAGCGACGAGGCAGCCTCCGCACGCCCCTCATCTCAACGGCCTCCAGCCGGACCTAGCTTTGGGGGAGAGAAGCAAAGCACAAGAGAAGACTAACGGGATGAAACAGTTCACAGGGGTGATGATGACCGAGATCGCGGCTATACGTATGGTTTTAACTCTGCAGAGTGTGTACACCTGGACCCAACAGGATTGCCATCATCGACGCTGTACACGCGTCTAAGCGAACACCGCTCAAGGACTAGCACTTTCCTTACCAGACTGCCCCCATGGTGGAGTAGCACACGGCACAACGCATACCCTTGGGATCATGATTAGGGTAGCCGGAATAGCCATCGGCATCCTTCTCACTGTGCTCCTAGGGCCAAACCCCGTGCACCTTTGCTCCAACAGAACTGGCTTAGTCCGCACTAGCCCAACAGAATAGGCCCCGCCCATTTCAGAGCCTATGGCATTCATGTTTGATATAGTCCCTTGTCCTAGGCATGCAACCCATGATGGTCCTTAATTGGCCAGAGCAAGCACCTTCCACCAATCACACGTGGCTCACCTCTCTCAGGTAGCCACCTCCACCACGCCTGTTCCAAATCCACAAAACCAGTATCACACAAACCAGATTTGGGACACTCGATGCCCCCAGGGCGCTCCTCCAGTTAAGACCTCTCACTTTGATCGATATCTCCAAGAAACGGGGTCAAGACAAGAAATATCTTCAGAACTCCTCATATCACCACCACCCACACGGGATTCAACGCTTCCGGCGCACTCACATGTCATCTATCTCACGGGGAAGCTTCACAGCCAACCCCAGTCACCAACCACAACCACCGACAATCCATCACACATCACATAATAAGGTATATATATAATTATGATGGAAGTAAATGCAAGCAAGCAGATAGGCATAAATATAAGTGGTGAGCATGGAGCTGGGTAATCAGGGTGAAGAGGTTTCAATCAAGGCAATCAAGGCTCAGACAATAGCATGCATCACATATACTAGCAAAGGATTAAAAGTAAAGCACTAGCATTTCTATTTTGCAATGCCTAATGGGATTCTCTAAGTAAAGGTGCTGCCATGACACCTGCGATGTCGAGGAAGTAGCGGTACGTGTCGTCCACCATCAGGGTCCATCCCCTCCGGGTGTGTCATCGGGTCCATCCGATCTCGAGTCGTCACTACGCAAAATAAAAGCCGAAAACGGCTAACAAATAAGAACCAATAAAGCTGCAATAAAAACCTACTCAACTGAACAGAAGAACTACACTAGGAGGTAGATAAGGAATTTAGAAAAATTATGAAACTGGTTTCAAATTTTTGGAGCTAAGGTGAATTTTATGTGAATTTTGGAAGTTCGAAGGGATTGCTGAAGTTTGATAAAAAAAAGGGCAAGGATTCGGCTGGGCTGATTTGCTGCTGCTGGCCCAACTGCAAGAAGATGAGAGGGGAGCCGACTGGGCCGTCTGGGCTTGATCCGGCCTATGGGCTTTCTCGTCCCACCAACACAGAAGGGAACAGGGGTCCGGGCGCCCACCAGGTGTCTGGCTGAATGCCCGAAGGGCTTCGCCAGAGTGCTCGGTTCCCGTGTCTGGTGGCTGAGTAGAGATGCTCGACGAGAGTCATCCTGAACAGGCGGGTGTGTGTGACTAGGCAGGGCTGGGCACGAGAGCGTGCCCGCGATCGTGGCGGCCGACGGTGGCGATCCAGCGTGGGTGCACCATTGCCAGGCCACGGGTGCGCGTGTCCAGCAGGAACATGGCGACGCCAGCTTGTGCTGTGCTGTGAAGGTGCGGGTCCAGCGCATGCTCGCAATCGTGGGTATGGCGCTCTGCACGGGAGCGTCAGCGCATTGCTACGGGCTCCTGGGCTTGGTAAGGCCACGCGGCTTGGCCAGCGAACTGGTGGGTAAGAGACAAGCAGGGCACAATCTCGCGTTCATGCGAGGTCCCGCATGGGGCTGCTGTGAGAGGCAAAGAGCCCCGCGCATCAAGATGGGAACGGGCCGGGTCGGCCCACTGGGTCATCGACCCGACCCAAAGGAGTAAGGCCATTGGGCCATGCAGGTTGGCCTCAAAATGGAAATGGGCCCATAGAGCCGGCACCTGTTCACCCATCGGGTACCTCGGGTCAACCCGTTCTGTGTCTCGTGACTCCCTCCGTCTCTCGAGTCTTCGTCGCACACTCGGCGATGGCGGCGCCGGCGATTCTTAGGGTTTAGGGCCACCGGGGGTGGCGCCGGTAAGGTGGGTGCTCTTCCCGTGCAGGCTGGTGGCTAGCTCTGGAGCTCCTTCTTGCTTGGCCAGATCTCCTATCATTCATTCTCTCCTTTGCAGGAAGGTGCCGCCAAGATCAAGAAGTCAGGGTGCTCCTCCCCTGCGCACGGATTTAGGTACTTTTTCTCAAGAAATTGTTTGTATGATGCTTGCTTGTCTATTGCCTGTTCGGATTTATTTCGAGTATTGAACTGACTGCTAATGATTACTGATTTGTTTACTATACATCGGACTACTTGTTTGGTGGCGTTGATCTAAAATGTAGTGTACAAGCATATCGGTCTACTTTTTTCTTTCATGGAATGGACTTTAACTTGGATATGTATTATATAAAGTATAGTACTGCTTGTCATGGTGCTCCGTAGTAGTACCGATCCCTCCATGCATCCATATTCCATTTACTGTTATAAATGCCTTGGTAAACACTGGAACTCAAAATTGTGCTGCCAACATTTTAATCTCTAGAGAAAAGAGGGGTGGAATGCCTGCGTAATGTATTGAGCCCATCCCTGCACCTCATATTCTGCGCCAACATTTACTGATATATATATAACTGAAGTCTAGAGAATTCCAGTGTTTCATTGATTAGAATTGTTGCTGAATGCGTCCTGGAAAATACATGCTCCTTGCTTTGTTGACAAGCTGATAATAATAGCATAAGTCTGTAACGGCTTCCTTTGTATGTATGTACATTGCATAACTGTGTTTATTGATGTGTAAGTTGTTCTGTGATCAGAATTCAGAGCTTAGGAGTGGTTTTGGTGTTCTGGTATTCTGATACTACACTCTAGCCGTAGTATTACACTTTTGAATATAGCAGGATCCAGGTCTCCCCAACTCTGCCGCTCTGCAAGTGCTTCAGAAAAGTGGTTTGGCTTTTGGGGACTTGGGGGAGCATCAAGTCATGCAGAACAAGACCACTACCACAAAACCTGACAATAGCAATAACTGGAAGCAAACACTACTTGCACTGAAGCAATACTGAAAACAGATGCTACGGCTATCTCTGTTCTTTTCTATAATACAATCGTAAATAGATGCTACTGCCACACTTAATTTTATTTGGTCCCTAAGCAAGTACATTTTTTAGTTATGCATAGGGTCAGAGGAGCAGGTTACATAGCAAAACTGAAAACAGATGCTACTCAGCTACTGCTATCTCTATTTTTTCTATAGTACAATTGAAAATATATGCTACTGCTAGTCTGCTACGTTTAATTCTCTTTGATCCCTGAGCAGCTTACCATGTGCCTTAGCGCTGTGAGAGTTAGTTTCTTATTTTCTTATTCTGGATCTGGATAAGTTCTGAGTAGACAAAAATAATATGTTTCTAGAGTATTTACATGGATTAGTCATCCATTTACAGTCATCCATTTGCATAGTTATTTACTACTTGTTTATCATCAACTGACCACTAGTACATTACTGCTTGTTGTGGCGTGCTCTGAAATGAATTTATTGCATTTTTTAGATCACAAACATGGATGATGAAGGGAGCCAGCAGCTGTACCAAGGGGGGTACCTCTTTCTTGACACCTGTTTCAATAGGGAGAAGATCTGTTCTGCGCCCAGATTTATCTGCTAAATTGGACAATCTTTACAGATCTTGTATTAGTGAGCATGCTAATCTTTCTTTCATATGAATGCTGCATAAGAGTTGCTAAGTTAATTTATGATTAGATGTTAACTCATTATGTACTTTCTGTACAGGAACTTCACATGATACAGAAATGCTTGATTACGAAGAAGAGGAAGATGCTGACTATGAAGAAGAGGAAGAAGATGAGGAGGAGGAAGTAGAAGATGAAGATGAAGAAGTAGAAGATGATTATGTTGATGGAATAGACATAACAACCGAGTCAGTTGACATGGGATCATTTTCTGAACCTGGGAGAAAGTTTCTGTCAAAGGTATGGAAAGAATATGAACCTATCAGAGTTGATGGAATAGTCATAGCAGCTGAATGCAAACATTGTACAAGGAATATTTGTGCTGAGCGTAAACATGGAACAAGCTCATTGCGCAAACATTTGAAGAGATGTAAGGAAAGGAGGAAGGCTCTTAGAGTTGTTGGCTAGATAAATGCCTCTATCATGTCTCCAGATGGAGTTGCTTTAGGGCCTTGGACCTTTAATCAGGCTGTATCACGTAAAGAGCTCATGAGAATGATAGTATTGCATGAGCTGCCCTTCTCACTTGTGGAATATGAGGGGTTCAGGAGGTTTGTCTCTAGTCTGAATCCAAGCTTTAAGATGATTTGTAGGAAAACAGTAACTAGTGATTGTCTGAAAGAATTTGCAGAAGAGAAGAGATACTTGCAAGGTTTGTTCAGTAACACTACCTCCAAGATTTCATTAACTAGTGATATGTGGACGTCAAATAGAATGATGGGGTACAACGTCATTACAGCCCACTTTATTGATGAGAAATGGCAGCAACAAAAGAGAATAGTGAAGTTCACAGCTATGGAAACACCCCACACAGGCATTGCAATGTTCAACACCATGATCAACTTCATAAGAGAATGGGGGATTGAAGATAAGCTTTTTGCAGTGACTCTAGATAATGCAAACAAGAATGGCGCAATGATGAAATTGTTGAAGACTCATTTGCTAAAAAAGAAGATGCTACTTTCCAGTGGTAGGCTGTTCCACCAACGTTGTGCTGCACATGTTATAAATCTGATATGTCAAGCAGGATTGGAGTTTCTTGGCCCAATGATTGAGAAGATACGTGACACTGTGAAATATATTCGAATCTCTCAAGTGAGGAAGGAAAAATTTGAAGAAATTGTTGCACAACTAGGCATATCATATGGGAAAAGGCCTTGCCTTGATGTTTGCACTCGATGGAACTATACATATTTGATGCTTAGTACAGCAAAAGTGTTCCGTACAGTATTTGACTCATTGCACATCCAAGACACAAACTACACCTTCAGACCGACACATGAGGAGTGGGAAAAGGCAGATGTTATTTGCAGATTGCTGAAGGTTTTCTATGAAGCCACTAATGTGATATCAGGCACAAACTACCCTACATCTAACTTATATCTTCATGAAATGTTAAAAGTGAAGTTAACATTGGCACAACAGCCTTTTGAAGAGGAATCTGAGCTGTACCCAACGCTGAAATACATGAAGAGAAAGTTTGAAAAATACTGGAAGGTATCATGGTTGGATATCTATATCCCGGTGATCTTAGATCCCCAACTCAAGTTGGCATACCTTGAGTTTCGATTTCACACGGCATTTGAGAATGATGCTGCATGGATGGTAAACAAGATTAAAAATGTGTTTCAAGGATTGCTCAAAGAATACCTCAAATCGAATGGAAATGTTGCAGATCCTATGTCACAAGGAGGTGATGTTGAAATGAGTGTAACTGACCATGATCCTTTGGCAAGTTGGGACCAGCATGTCACTCGCAGTGCCCGATCTACCGATGAGGCTTCTGTGGAACTCGAGACATATTTGAAAAGGGTGCCAATTCGTCGAAGTGACCAATTCAACATCCTTGCATGGTGGCAAATTAATTCAGCTGAGTATCCAACACTAAGTCGCATGGCGAGGGACATATTGGCTGTTCCTGCTTCTACAATAGCATCTGAGTCCGCTTTCAGTACCGGATCAAGAATAATATCAGATTTTTGAAGTCGATTGACATCAACTACTGTTGAAGCCTTAGTGTGTCTACAGGATTTGGATCGGGGGCCACAGGTGAACACATAGTACACATGTTCTCTAATTTTGTCGCTAATGCTTCAATTATACAAAATCATGAAATTAAAACTAGCAACTTTTCTTGTTTTATGTAGCTGGTACAGAGCGCAACATAGAATCAGTTCATGATATCATCTTGTCACTAGAAGGCATTTCCACTCTTCAAATGTGTGATTATATTTCTATTGCTTTGCTTCTTGAAACACGAGCTCAGATATGTTGTGATTACCTTGTTTTAATTGACTATGTTTCACATGCTCATACACTGGCAAACAATAAAGAGCATTGCAAGTCCTGGATTCAATTTCCAAATACAGATTTTCTTGCTACAGCCAGCACCACCATAATGTAAGTTGTGATAAATCAGTGGGCACCAAGGAGGGAATGTGATAAATCAGTCAGTAGCATATTGTGTTCTGTTACTACAACTAAGTTTATGTTTGTAGATTCTTATCAACAAAAGAAATCAACAGCTTGCTAGTACATCTCTTTTGAGTATAGCTGTTGGCTGCTAGTTGTTTAAGTCTATTTACAACATTTCAGCGTTGTCTCACATCAGTCTGCAGCTTATTTTTTGCCTAAGATAATATCATGACTGTTAAGCCTTCTCTGATCTGATCTGATTTGATACACGCAGGTGAGGAGGCTGGTGAGGAACTCATATAGTAGGAGCTGTTGAGACAAGGAGATACTTGAAGTAACATCAATCCAGCATGCGACATTCAGCAAGTGATCATTAACATCCAGTAGGACATATGTCAGCAAAGTCTAATGAAAATCTAAAATCTTATTTGTTGTTGCTGTAATGACCTATGTCTGTGGACAAACACTACTTGCCGTTGCTAGATGACATTTGCTGATGACATCTATCTATAAATATTGTCAGTAACCATTTGCTGAAATGACTAAATGTAATTGCATAAGGATGGGCCGACCCATGCTGCCCATTGGGCCACTAGGGCCATAGCCAAAGGTTATTTTGGGTTGGCCCGTGGCCCAAATATTGGCCTTGAGGCCATGGGGGCCAGGTCCGGGCCGGCCCATTCCCATCGTGAGCCGTGCATGTTGTGCGTGAGTGAGCACGCGGTAGCAAGCAAGGTCAGGGTTGCCCTCGGCGTGTCGCGCTGGCCATGATGGTGTGCGGTGCAGGGGCTCGGGTGAGTGGTGGCGTGATGGGCACAGCGGCATGGCACCGCGTGCGAGAGCGCGTGTGTCTCTAGGAGTCTATGTGCGTGCGCGTGCACCGCGAGCACGGCGCTGCGACGAGGTGTGGTGGCATGTCACCGCTAAGGCCGTGCTGCAGTGCGTTCCATGCAACAGCACACCGCCACGTACAGCCGGCGCATGTGGCGGTAGGTAAGCCAGAGCAAGCATCCAACAGACGACCAAGGTAGGGTGTGGGTGGCCGGACGTGCTTACCAAAGGCTTGGGGAAAACGGGCGGCGCTGAGCAGGAAGGGACGCAGCGGCGATCTTGGGCTCTCCACGGACGCCGGCTCCGGGTGGCTCTTGAACGACACTGAGCCGGCGATGCCGACAGGTGGTGGTGCGTCAGCCGGCTGGAACACCACCGACGGGCTTTGGCACTAGGCAAAGGAAAACGGCCGGCGCGATGGACGGGGAGGCATGGACATGCACACAGGCGGGGTCTTGATGTTGGGAGGCTCACCGAAGGGCTTGGAAGGTTGCAGCTCGGAGGGCAGTGGCGGTCGGCGTTGCGCAGCAACGTCGTTCGGCTTGGCAAGGCCGTGACGGGAACGTCGTGGTGCTGGCGAGCGCGAGTGCGCCGTGTCCAAGCCACAGTGTTCGTGTGCTTGTGTGAACCCGCGGCAGCATGCCCGGGGCCGGTCCGCCGCTGTGCTGTGCGTGGGCGCCCACTGGTGCAACTCCCGTGTAGTGCGTGGGTGCTGCTTTCCCAACGCGGGGCTAGCATGCAAGCACAAAAGAAAAGGCGGGTCTGGTGCAGGGCTGTGCCGACTTGGTGGCAAGGTAAGGGCCAGCTTGCCGTGGTGCTGTGCATGTGCGTGCGATGGTTCGTTGATGCCTTAGGCAAGGACATGACATGAAGGCCGGCAGATAGGCGGCAACGGTGCACTACTGCAGAGGGGCTTTTAGCCCCGGGCCATAAGGGTCTGTAGAGCCGGGACTAAGGAATCGGAACTAAATGTCTCCCCTTTAGTCCCGATTGGTAACACCATCCGGGACTAAAAGGTGTGCCAGGATGTGCCACGGGGCCGGCACTTTTAGTCCCGGTTGGTATTACCAACCGGGACTAAAAGTGTTTTTTTTTATTTTTTCTTTTCTTTTCAATTAATTTTTTATTTAGGGTTTACAATTACATTAGGTTTTCCGAATGCGTATTGTTCGCTGCTAATTTATGTATACGCGCACCTATAATTTATATAATTTAGAGCATTACACATAAATAAACTATAAAATTATATATATTATACATATGTATAGCTCCATAATAAAGTATTTACACATGTATCAGGAATAAAGTATTTACAATATAAGTGTTCTTCGCCACTCAAATATCGTACAAATGTTCGTCTTGGTTTGGTTTCATTAGTTCGTCAGGGTTAAAGTAGAACTCGGCCGATTGGAAGCATGCATGGAAAAGGCTGGACCTTGGGGTGTGCTCACCGGCCGATTGGCTTGCAGGTGGCCGATGCCGGGGAACAGAGGCGAGGCCAAGTCGACGTCACGTCCGTGGCCTTGGCTGCTGGCGAGGTGGACGCCGTGCTCACGGCTGCTGCTACGCCGGGGAAGAGGGCTGAGGTCCCTGCAAGTGCGAGATCCAAAACACGGCACACAACAGGCCGGTCTTAGGCAAAAGATCACGGCGGACGAGGAGAAAGGCAAGGCCTTTGTCGAGGGAGAGGCTCACCAGCGTCTTCACAGTGGTGTTGGTGCGGTTTGGGCTCGCCGCGGTGATCCTCGACGTGGCGCGATGCCAAGTCAGAGCATGGCTGAAGGGACTCCGGCTTGACGGCGGCTAGGCGTCGTGGTTGTGGACGCGGTCCGGCGTGGCGGTGGTTGACCGCGGAGGCGAGGCCAGGCTCGAGGACGGGGAGGTGGTTTCCTGTGCGACGCAGCAAGGTCGCCGGCGGTTCGTGGGCGACGGCGCGGGTGACGCGGCTACGTCCCGGCAGTGAGCATCGTGACCGGGCCCGGAGAGCATCGCGGCGCGGTCGCAAAGAAGCGAGGAGGAGGAGGAGGGGCTTCAGGGACGAGGGCTCTGCAGCGGCCGTCGCAGCCTTAGAACGTCGCGGCCATGGCGGTCCTTGGACAGGGAGGGAGGCACGGAGGAGAGGGAGCGGGGAGAAGACAGGGTGCAGTGGCGGCGGATAGGAGGAGGAGGGCGAGGGCTTTGGGCGCTCGGCCTCTTGTAGCTGGGGCGGCTAGGGTTCCAGGCGGCGGCTCCGGCGTCCGTGCCGTCGATGGGATGGCCGCTGCGACATGGCATCCATCCAGGGCGCGGGCAGGTGAGAACCGAGGAAGCTTCCAGAAGGGGCGTGGCACGGCGCCGTCACGGGTGCGTCTGGGGCTTCGACAGAAAGCAACGGCGCGGGCTCACTCGGACGGAAAAGCAGCGAGGCAGGACTCGTACGGAGAAGGAAGACGACGGCGTTGCGATGGGAAAGAGAAACGGCGCGACAATGGCGTCCGCGTGCGGGCGAGCTGTACAAGGGCATGCACTGGCTGACTAGTGGGCCCGGGTAGCAACGCCGTCTAGCTGCTGCGCGTGCAGCCTACGCGAAGGCAGCGGCGGCGGCTTCCGTGTGCGTGAGGCGCACGTGAGGGCAGAAGGGAGGTGCGCCTGCCTCTGATGCTCGTGCTGGGCCGGACTGGAGGGCCAACGGGCCGTGGTGTGTTGGAGACCAGTTGGGCTGGCCTCTCGGCGGTTAAGCCGGGGGCGAGCTGCTGCTATGCACCTCGGATTGGACAGAAGGAGAAAAGAGTCTAGGTCTTTAGATAGGGGAAAAAACCTCCGAGCACAAGCAAAAGAAAATCCAAATCACACATGCATCTATGCTAAATGTGGTGCACCTTTTAATTAGAAAACTTTTGTCGTGTGGAGGGGGAGAGGAATTTTATATTTCGTACATTTAGGAAAAATGATGAAATTAGTTTAAATTGAATTTGAGTGGTGGCTCAAATTCAACCTCATTCTAGCTTTCCTTTTAAAAAGAAATTGCTTTTAATTTCTTTTAAAAATTTGAGTTGGTCATGTTGTGCTAAACATGTTTTACTTTAATTTTATAAAAGTTGTTCTGGATAGAGGGAAGGAGAGAATGTTTTGCCAGAAACATAAGTCGGATTCTACATGTAAACACATATTCAGACAAAAATTTTAAAAAGTTTAAATTTTTGGTGTTTTGAAAACACGGGATGTTATAGTAGCTAGGGAGGCAATGCAGAATTGTATGATTTGTCGCCATCCTTAGCTCAATGCTCAGCAGAGCATCCCGTAAAACTCTTTTCCACTTAATGCAATGATGTGCAAATCTTTTACGTATTCGAGAAAAAAAATATATATGAAAACCCATTGCATCGCACAGACATGTTTGCTAGTAATATATAATACACTTTTATTTTGCACAAAATGCCACAATACACACATAGTAGTAGTACATATATAGTATCCGCTGCATGCATGCGCACGAAGTACTCCTATATCGTAGCAGCAAGCACATGCCCCTTATTGTACATACGTAGTATATTACTACATGCATATATAAATAGTTGTTACGTGCTTGCGGCGCTGCATGCATATCTACTATAGTACTTGAGATTCAGACCTTACTACAGTCGGCCGGCACGAAGGAAAGCTTGTCATTTTGGGTGTCGAAGAGCATGTGTATGCCCTGCATCTGGAAATTGCCCAGGAAAGACATCCCCGTGATCTCACTTTTGAAGATGGTTAAGCAGAGTTTGGACGAGTTGCTGGTATACCACAAATAGCTGTCCCAGGGCAGCACCATGTCGGCGGAGTCGGCGAAGTGCAGTACCATCTGTGGCAGCATGCTCTCATCGGGACGGGGGGTCGTTGGTGACGATGGCGAGTAACAAATGTTGCCGTCTTCGCTGTGCACTTTGTACTGTTTGGCCTGCATTGTTTTGTTTACTTTCGCCACCAGCTCATTGAAAACACTCTCCTCCAACCCAGTGAAAGAGGCGCCTGAGTCGACGAACATGTTTCCGCCGGCGGCACCAGACCCAGGCAGGGCGATATCAAGGTGATCAGCTCCGCCAATAATTGATATGGCCTTCAGGTCGACGAAGTACCAGGTCTTGTACGTGTCGTTTCGCCGCAGCCCCGTGGTGGCCACGGTGGCGCCGCTCCTGGCGCCGGTGGCCATGTCGGGGGCGGTCGCGAACAGGAGATAGCTGGGCAGCTCGGGCCTGGTGTAGCTACTGAGGCAGTAGGAGAACTTGCCGAAGTTCTTCAGCTGTCCAGGCAGCGACTGGTCGCCACGGCCGAGCCCCACGATCCCGTTGATCCTGGGGTTGTTGAACGCGACTCTGGTGGCGCAGCCGATGGCGATGTCGTCGAAGCGTTGGAAGTCTGTCGCCTTGTTGCGTGGCGCCAGGAAGGTGAGGCTGTCCGTGTACAGGACGCCTTCCGTCTGGGTGCTCTTGTTGCCGCCGTATTTGACATCGTACTCGCACCTTGTTCCACTGCACCGGCAGTTGGCGTGCTGCTCGCACATGTGGCTGGAGCACGGCAGCTGGGATCTCGTCTTCGACTTGCTACATTCGGATTCGGTCGTCCAGATCAGGTTGCTGCCGGTGTCTACGACGGCGGAGGTGGCGTCGGTACGCTGGCCCATATAAAACTTCATGAAGTACTCGGCGGCAGCCTGGCTCAGGTACGCCGGGGACAGGATGGGCGAGTCGACGTCGGAGTCGGAGGTGTTATTGTACAAGGTCGCGGCGCGGAGGCGGGTCCTGTCATAGGCGCGACGCATGAGCTCGTCGATGCTGAGGCCGAGGTTGGCGTCTACGTGGGTGAGCTGGAAGCGGTAGTAGTCCGCCCCGCTCACCATGGCGGCCGTGGAAGCAAGAAGCAAGACTATGCCTATTAGGGCTTGCAACGTACGCGTGCCGCATGGCGGCGACAGCTTGCTGACAGGTGGAGTAGTGTCGTATGCCATTGCTAAACAACTTATATATCGTGCTTGAGTTCTAGCTTTTCTATGCTTTAGCTGCAGCTAGCTGCTCTTTGGAAGATGTACAGCAAATGTTGTCTGCCGATCGATTGAAGTCGACGACTTGAGCAGAAGCATGCTGAACTTGCAACCTATTTATAGCCAGGAGGGTTTATATTAGCAGCAAGCTAGCTAGTGCCGGGCAGGGTCATGTCAAGGTGAGGAACCATATGCTGCATGCATGAATAGGTACGGTGGGTAGGTGCGTGCCTGCCTTTAATTTGGAATTTTTTTCCTTTGGACCACATATATAGATGCTCGCCACGCCCACATCCACACCCACACTCACACTTTGCTCGCGCGGTTGGCAAAACACACTAGCCACTCAGCTGCTTGAGATCCTTATGATAGAACTTGGCCATTCGATTCAAGTCGTTATCACTTGGCACGAGTGCTCATATTTTTTAAAATTTATTTTAGGATTTAACGATGCTGTTCTTTTAGTGGTAGACGATGAGCCTGTCGATAGCGATGCGCCTGGGGTGACTTTGTTATTCTCGAGACCTGTAGATTCAGTCTCAGTTCTTCAGAGGTGCTCAAAGGGATAGGATGTGTGTACACGTGCATTCATAGAGATAAGTATACGTACATATATAAGTGTCTGTGTTGTACTGTGACTTGCAGAAAAAACACACACATAGAGGCTAATCTATAGATTGCTAGATAGGCAGATGAAATCTACTTTATTTGGAGCTTGTTTGGCTACATTCTATTCAACCTAATCCACGTGTGTCCATGTCAATCCACACAAATATATATGGATTGAGCTGGTGTCGGTGTTTGACCACCGATAGCCTGCCACGGGGGTACCGGGACAGTTGTTCGGGCTTTGGCGAGTGCTTGAACTTGACGGTAACGCAAGAGGCAGTCGATTATCCTAGTTCAGGCCCTCGAATCGAGTAATAGCCCTAGTGCAGTTGGCGTTAGCCTTTTGCATTAGATTGTATTATGTTTTGTCTGTTACAAGGGGTGCCCATGACCTCTCTTTATATGGGAGAGATGGCCATGGTGTGTTTATAATCCTAGTCGGATCCATAGAAGGAGTTCTGATCTAATTATAGAAGGTACTTTCCTTTGGTAGTCCGACTAGGTCGGCCTATTCTACTCGGAGTCGGTCTTCCCTGTTCCAGCTCCTTTCTTGCCGAGCTTACGGGCCGGGCCATGGCCCACTATCGGTATACACGCCGATGGGGAGCCCTGTGGGTCCCGTATCGACAGCTGGATATAAGTGTAGCAAAAAAAAACCATAGCTAGGTGGTGGGATTTTTTATTTTAACCCCTTTTAAATCAATTTTCTATTATTAACCTGGTCTGAAAATTATTTTCATATCTAACCACTTTGGTCGCGCCAGATGGAATGGCGCAGCAGGAAGCTTCTGTCTCGCCACATGCATTGGCGCGACAGAGGTCACCATGGTGGCGACGACCGATGACTCATTCAGACAAAGGAGGAGAAGGAGCATGGAATGCGGCTCTGTACCCCACTGTCGCGCCAGGAGGGGTGGCGTGATGACTCTATCACGCCTGGCGGGATGGCGCGACACTTCTGTCGCACATGAGTCGATGGCACGAACCCGCTATTCACCATGGTTGAATGAGTCTTCGGTCGTGCCACCGTGGCGACCCCTGTCGTGCCAATGCATGTGGCATGACAGAGGTTTTTCCTATTATGCCACTCCGTCTGGTGCGACCAAAGGGATTAGATCTGAAAATAATTTTCAGACGAGGTTAATAATAAAATATCGATTTAAAAGAGGTTAAAATAAAAAAATTTGCTAGGTGGGCACACCTATCGTACGTCCAACACAGACATTGAAACGCTCAAATAAACGGGGCATGTATCTTGTTTTAATTTCATGGTTTATTTGCACGGTGGAATAAGAAGTTTGGGACCGGGTGTGCTGCGCACGGAGAGTAATAGGAAAGACAAATGGCTGTACCAAAATGATGTGGACCCTGGCAATAACCAGTTTCATTTTGCTGTATATATATTCTTAGATTAGAGTTTTTAATAAGGTTAGATTAATCAGAGTAGTAGCGCATAAATTCCCAGCAGTCTTTCTTCTTACGACCCAAATAATTCGAACCTTTCTGTTGATTGTGTCCCAACGCAGCATCGAGATTATTCCTGCAGAATTTTTCATTATTTATACAACTAATAAAGTTGATTTTTAAAAGTATTAATAACTATATATACGGGACAATTGTATAAGGAATATGTGCATTTAACCACCTCACCTGTTATGGTTTGTCTACCTTTTTTTTTTGATAACAATATGGTTTGTCTACTTAATCTCCTCAGGTAAAAAAGTGGTATCTCACCATTCAAGCATTGAATGCCCATCTAGATAACCCCTAGAGCACTGTTTTTTTTTTTGACCAGAAAACACTGTGGGGGAGATCCCCACCCCCTAGAGCACTGTTGGTTGTGTTATTGTAAAACACGTTGCCAGTGGTTATTAGGACTTTTCCTTCTCCATCTCTCATAATCAACATAATAGATGAAAGTAAAATATAGAGACACAAAGTAGTGGGAAACTATTCTTGATGCTCTGTATATTGATGAGTATAACGTAGATCTCTCACGTATATATAATCTTGCCAAAGCCTAAGACTTTGGTAAAAGCATAGATACAAACAGACAACTATTACAATACCTCCTCCTCCTTTCCTTCCAGGTAAGAGTTCGTATGTTTTAGAACACTCCCCTTAGACGAGTACCATAATATGCACATGCCTCATTAAAAATTTCATCTGAAAACTCAGTGGAAAAAACAGTTGTTGAAGAAAAGAGTACATCACATTCTCAAATTGAATTGCACACGTTGCCTTATTAAAACCCTGTGTGAGAAACCTTCATATAAAAACTCATAGAAAAAAAAAGTACAACAATTAGGCTCCGTTTGTTTGAGCTTTCCATCAGCTTTTGGTCCTCAGAAGCTAAAAGCTCAGACAAACACCTGGCTTTTGGTTTTACCTTTCACAAGCCAGGAAGCCCACAAAAGCCACCGTAACATAGGAAGCCCCAAAGCTCACAAGAAGTGGCTTCCTTCAGCTTTGGTGCAATATGTACCCACCTTGGCACTGGTTATGTTCCGAAATCGTTATTGTTGGGCCTTCTTTTGCCTCTCCGTGCAACGCTCATGTCTGCTCCCTGCGCTCGATCCCGTCTGTCCCCACGATTGTCAGAAACCCTAGCCTCCGCACCTATAGGAGCCACCGACAATGCGGGCAGGACACTCGGTTGGCGACCTGCTGGTTCTCCGGCGCCGCCCCTACTAGGTTTGGGGCGCCGCCCCCTACTCAGAGTCGTGACCTCCGCTGCGACCCCTAGCTCGTTAGAAACCGACGCCGTGCTTGCTCCAGAGAACACGTCGCCATCTGGGCCCTAGCCTACTCGGCAGAAGCCGCAGCTGCCCCCTGCTTCGGAAGTTGTTGAGGGTCGTTAAGTACTAAATTTACCCATAACTAGCTATCGAGAAGGGCACATTTACGATCACCAACGTAGACTCAGGGTTTACGCTGACGGAATTACATGAATTTTAGTGAATCTATGTTTCTATAGGTACATACTGGAAAAGCTACCAAAGTGGACCTATATGATAGTATAAAAGTATCTCAAATGAAGAATTAGAATGCACCATTGCGAAGAGCTCATCGAGATGATCGAAATGGATATATTATTTTCCATATTTAGAGTTCCGAATAAAAAGATATCGCATCTGCAAGCGACACCTACAAAAGAAGGATCTAGAAGATACCAGAGTACGACCCACCGAAGGTGGGGCCCACCTGGCATAGGGGGAGGCCGCCCGGTCTCTTTCAGGGGCCGACCGGTCCCACCCAGAGGCCAAATGGGCCCTACTTCGAGGGTCTGGTTCCTCCACCGCCTTAGGTTTTGAATCTCCACCATTGCTCAATGTCGGTTTGATCCAAGAGCTCACGTTCATCGCCCTGGGCTATAAAAGCATCCCTAGACCCCCAGGCCTGAGGCATCCCCCCTGAAACCCTAATTCATATTCTCTGAAGGAGAATTCGAGAGGTGTCCCTTGAATGGGCAACCTCTCAAGAGTTAGCCATCAAGAGAAGATTAGTCCTCATTAGGATCTAGTCTTTAGAAATAGAAGGGTAGAGAGGGGAAGGACTTTAGAGAAGGTGCCGGCCTGTCGGTGCTCCCTCTATAGCTTGTACCTTGGCGGAAGTTAACCTACGTCTGAGATTTCTCTGATAATCATCTTCTTCTTTCTTTAAGCATTGTGTTTATATTGTTCTCCTAGTCAGGAATCTCTTTTGAGTGCTTTAATCTATCGTGATAGGTTAAGGTATAATTCGTAGTGTAAGTGTGGTGCTTAGACTCGGGTTACTCGTAGATGTACCCTATCTTCCGGATTTGGTGGTAACTCACGAGAGTGACTTTTATAGCCTCGTTGAATCTTATATATCTCACTATCCCGTCGGTAGGCCGAGCAAGAGTTATAATTGATAGGAAGGTCACAGTTTCACCTGTGCTCTTCCTATGCAATTTTCCCAGATAGAACAGTATAGACATAGCTTATCTGGATTAGAACGTGAGAACCTTGGTAATCTCCTCTCTATACTCTCAACCTTTTTAAGGCCTTGTTGCTGCTCCGGGTTAAGTTAGCTGTCATAGTTAACCTCACACGTTTCGTTGTAGATACGATAGTAGAATACTCTGGGTAAATGCTACACGGTATCCGTGCGCTTGCGGATTATATTCAGTCAGCGTTAACAGATATCAACAGAAGTCGATGCTATTCCTGCTTGGGAAGAAGACACTCCCGTTCCTCTCACGCTCACCCTAGCAGGATTTGGTGGCTGCCCGTGCCCGTTTTAGTTTTTTCATAGGCTAGCTCTCAGAAAGCCAGCTTTCAGGCAGCCAAACCCAAAAGCTGCAGCTCAAACATACAGGGCCAATCTTCTTAGTCATGTATTCCTTTGGATATCCTATTCTTCATGAATAGATGTCTATCTTCATGATCCATGCATAAACTTCAATGTTTAGCAAATATGGTCTTCTTGACCTTTATAATTTTAGTGGTTTACCTTCAAGGTAGATTTAGTCAAATACGCTCCCTGTCATAAATCCACTCGTTGAACTTCATTGTTCGAATCATCAAAATCACACTTTTCATAAATGTTGTATAACTAATGCATAATGTGTGCATAATTAATGGTATGCAGTATCATAATACTATGTCTTTTAAATAGTTCCTTGCTATTCTTCTATAAATTATGATATAAGTAAACAAGAGCAACATGCTCCATACATGGCCACTTATTAGTTGTGCAAAATAAACAAAATTTATCTTTTAGGGTAATAAATTATTTCAGAGGATTATGGGGTAAATAAGTTACAATATTAAATATCTTCTAAATAGTATATCAAATCTCATGCTAGAGTTTGAATACTTAAAATTCTTTCTTAGTGGATTTTCAAATTATATGTCCTGCAAATTTTTGGGATTTTTATTGTACCAATAAATAATAAATCTAGTCTTGCATTTGATATTTAGGGGATAATTCAATTATCAAAATCACCATTATTCTTATACCTTCTATGGTATTTAGGGGATATCAACACTTCATTGCTAGCTTTACAATATACACTTTTGAGTGTTTATATGGCACTTTCATAGTGTTTATGATTTCTCTTTTGCTTTCTCTCGGGTCTATATTCACTTAAAGGTTAATGGTGTTTATTCAAGAATTGCGCTCACAAACAGTTACAACCAAGGAGATTGAGTGGAAAGCAAATATTGCAATTCAAAACATAAGATAGATAAAGATTTGTTTCACCGAAGTTCGGGTTTCCACATGAACCATGCATCTCTGTTGAGGTGGCGGTGAGCAACTTCCAAAGCTCGTGCTTATGCCGGGTCCCTCTCGACCACTATCCTTGGTTCCACTAGTTGATCTTTTCCCTTTTGAGAACAAGATCATGGCCCTCACAAACTTTCCCATGGCTCACCTACCGGGTGAATAGCTTCCCGGCAATTTTCTGGATCGTAGGCTTACGACCTGGCAGTGAAAAGTAATCACTGTGAGCTCCAGCACAACTAGCAGTGATGCTCTGGCAGTGATTGCATGATCTGGCGTAGTTTTCCTATGCTGATTAGGTGTTGAAGTTCTAGCATCTTTGGTAATATCAGCTCCAGCTTGTTCCTGTATGTTCTCAGGCATAAAAAAATTTGTAGACACATGGCCCATATTTGCTCCCCTTCATTGGAGAATTTTCTTTATTTTTAATCCATTTTAAAGAAAATTTAAAACTAATTCCAGCTGCTTTTATTTTCAAAACTAACCCATTTCGCCGCGCCAAACTCCTTAGCGCGGCAAATGCACACTGCAACGCGAGGCGGGCTGGCACAACATGCAGCACTGCCACCATGGCAGACAGCCACCCGCTAACCTGCTGACATGGCCCCCCTGCTGCGCCAACACGCCTGGCGCGGCAAGGGCAAATACAGAATCCGCGCAGGCTCCACTTTCCTCTCCCTGCTTCTTTCTTCCTTCCCGGGCTATACCTTCATTTCCCCCTTCCTCCGCCACCACCCTCTCGAACCAGCTCTGTGGGGGCTCAAAGTTCTGTATGCACTCAAATTTAGTAGTGCAAGTCGACTCAACCAGCTCCATGCATGTCCTGTGCCAAAACATTCTTTCCGGAATCCCATTTTAAATTCGATTAGAAGATATTTAAGAAACTTCCAACCCCATTGTAAAATTGATT
The DNA here is from genome assembly GCA_015844335.1 of Chrysopogon serrulatus. NCBI lineage: Eukaryota > Viridiplantae > Streptophyta > Magnoliopsida > Poales > Poaceae > Chrysopogon > Chrysopogon serrulatus. Next base: position 672,453 of record JADLZL010003084.1, on the reverse strand, counting down.
TAAAAATCTTCTCTTAACAAATAGTTTTAACTGTTTTACAAAATAAACCCTTACCTTTAGAGGCATCCCTTTCCCTCAGGACCGAAACATACTGTACTTTTCCTTACACTTACAACCCTTATGACCTACCCATGTTTAATTCCCCTGGACCTAAACTCAAAATTGGAACTTGCTGCCTATCTTATGTACATGCCCTACAGTTGTTGAATTTTTTAGATGTAAAGAAGAAGAACAAGTATGATGGAAGACTAAGGTTACGTCGACTCCCAGGTTACACGATTACACAACAACCAATTGTTGGGGGAGTGCCCTCGATGCATCACCCTGTCTCAGCTTCGACCATCACTGGACCCTCGTCCGCCCTCTCGCTCGCTTCTGAGAACGCTGTAGGGAATCCTCGAAACCTCGTACGGGCCTTCGACCATCGAGATAGCCTCGGTGGGTGAAGATTCTCAGGTACTTGACAGGATAGTACGCCTATCCTTATTGTCACCCCCCGGCGAGGGGCACCTCGTCTCTTTTCCTTTGCAGGTTTAGGGATGATCCGTGGAGTCAGCAGACCTGGAGAACCCTCGCGTCTTTCCTGATGGCGCCGTCCATGATGAATGGAGCAGGATGGTTCCTTCAAGCGGAGCTCAACGGAGTTAGTTGGGTGGTTGGAGGCGGTGGGTTGAAATGCCTGTTATGCCCCCACATACTTGTAAAAAACCCCCTGTGTTGGTATTTGTTAACGCACATAGAATAATCCGTAAGCGCACGGATACCGTTGTAGCACTTTACCGGATGTAACCGAGTTTTATATCAAACCCAAGGGAAACATGTGAGAGGATAACTAAACCAAGGCTTAACCCTAGTGTCTTGTTAATCTCAATGAACTCCCAAGGAAATCCCAGGATCATTTTCAAATATAGTTATTTTTGTGTGTACCAAAGTTTGTGTAAGTAAAGTTCACTTAACTTCAATTTCAACTTGCTAAGTTTAGACATATATATTATTCATAATAAACCACTAAGTTCTAGACTGTTGTATCCGAATCGCTACTTCATCTCTACTATAATGGAATACTTAAATTATACTCCATCCACACAAGAATATATCCCCCACTGAGGACCTACAACCATTGCGCACCCCACAAGATGTACCCAGAAAATTAGTCTCTACTAAAATCAAAGGCTAATAAACATCCTTCCAGATATCAAAACGATCTGATGGCCAGCGAGCCTCTCAGGCTTCAGCGCACGGCGCGAGGCTTCGACGCACGGAGGTTTCAACGCACGACGCAAATACAACTCCGGAAAAAAAAAAAAAAAGGAAGGAGAAAAGGCTTCGGCAGATGAGGAGCACCGGCAGCAACGCGTCCGCGCGGTGGCGCGGCTGACGCTGGTAGGGTTTCCCGGCCGTCACCCCTCTGGTTAAGCCGCTGGCGCTGCCCAGTGGTTGGCCGAGGCCCCGCCCGGCGCATCCCGGATTCCGGCCGCCCGCAAACAGCCGCCTAAACCCAGCCACCGCGGGTCCCGTCCAGTGGCCGGGCGGCAACGCGGTGACTGCCGTAGCCCCGACGCCCACCACCGCCTCATGGCACCAAGGCTTGTGCTGCCCCTGCACCAGAATGCCCAGAGCAGCCGGCCAGCCAAGCCACGGCTGGCACCTCCCCTTCTCCGCCAGGCGCCGGCCGCCAGCCGCCGGCGAATCCCCAATCCGCCGTGCGTTGTGCCTCCGGATGGCCAAGCCCAGCCCCGCCAAGGGCCATCCAGCCGAAATACAGGGGCGTGGTTGGGTTCTCGACTGCCGGACGCGGTAGGGTAAGACCTACAATCGCTTTTATTTCTTGATCTTCTGCTCTCGACATCAAAGCTCGATGCTGATGACGATTCGGCCATCAATGGTACCTGCATAAGAAGGGAAGAAGGGGCGGTTCAACATCAACGAGGCGATGAGGTCATCTATACCGCACCATCCCATCTCTGACATGGATCAGCAGGTCAAATCCCATCCCATCAAATTAGAAAAATTTCCTCTTACACCTGGATCTTCGATGCCAAATCATTATTTTTATCTGCCGCTGGTCACAATTACTCGATTAGATTTTCGTTCTGCCACTTCTGTGCATTTGTGCTCCTGGCCAATCAGTGGAGAGGGGAGAAACATCTGGATTGAGTGTTTGCTGAAATTTAGTAGATGACCAACATAAATTTTTACGGATCTATTATCAGGGATTTGCTGCATTGATGCAATTGCATGCATGTTTTAGATAACGGGAGTTTATTTCTGTACAGTGAAGAAAAATCCTATATTCATTTCATGGTTTCATGCTGATGTAGTTATGCCATGGCTAGGAGGTGCCTTGAGTATTGTACCATTCTAATCTTTCGGAAGCACACCTGTGTGATGACTTGTGCTAAATTAATGTATCAAGTATCATATCAATACATATGATAAACTGATGCAGATTAATTATTTGCATTTTGATGATGATGGCTTGTGCTGATGCATGTTATTTTTTCCATAGTTTATTTCCTATGCTTAACTGATGCAGATTTATTATTTGCAGATTGGTGACTGTCTAACTGACCACCCCTGCAGGCGGCAGCATTCCTATCTATGTGTTACAATAAGCAAATTGGTACGACCATGATTTTCATATTCTTTTCCATTCCATTCTCCTACAGAGGTATCAGAATAGCTATGGCTGAGGTGGCTTTGGAACTGTAAGCTTGAAACCCATTGAGTGTGAACGTTTAGCTGAATTTTGAGAGACATCACTGAATTTTATCAAGGATCCATGCAGGGGGTCATGGAATTCCTAGCTGAAATCCTTCTGAACTCTCATTTCGGTTCTTTGTCAGGCCACCTTGTTGTTTCTGCTTGCTGATAAATTGATGATTTCATCATCACAATGCTTTCCTGATGGCTTCGGAGGTTGGCACTCAACTGCGCAAGCTAAAGAGGAAGAGGTATGCCCATTATCTTCAGTTAAGGCTTGCATTGTATAGTATGTTGTTCTGTTCTTTCAAGCCACCAGATGGCATGAACCCCATGCCATCTACAAGGACAGGCTATGATCATGTTAAGAATCCATCTTTAATTTTGGTTCAGAGACAAAACAAGTGTTGCTTGACTAGATGAGACTGCTGAAAAAGTATAAGGTGCTCAATTTGAGTTTTTTTTAGGATATGTTTATTTCCTGATTTTTTAAAACAAAAAATGATGGGCAATGAAGGAATCAGATGGGTTCAGACTTCAGACCCATATCGCCTATCCTCTGCAAGCCCTCCACATTGAAGCCATTGAAGCTGTATTTCAGATTGAAATGTTGACCGCAACAAAACAGGATTCTTGTCTTTCTCCGTGTTAGCTTGTCTTATCAGCCGAGCTTATTAGCTATTCAAACAGTATTTTTCTCTCATAGCAAATCAGCTGACTTATCTTATCAGCTGGCTTATGTGACCAGCTGAACACCCCCTTTGAAACATGGAAAAAGAACATGTTCTAACAAGAAGGAATGCTGCAGTTTTCCATACTGTGATTGTAAGACGCCATACTGTAATTGTCATTCATGTTCAAAAGGAAAACATAAACAAAAAAAAACTTTCTAGATTTTGCAAGTTGGCAGACCGACACTTGTTCTAAATGAGCTCATTAAGCTTGAAATAAAGTTCAAGATGCACTTGTGCAACATTCAGGTCATGATTCTAAGCTGTAGATTTTTTTTGCATATATGAAATATTAGACATGTGCGTGTTGCACGTGCATGTCTACTTCAACTTCAAATTTGATAAAATTAACTTGAAATTGAATGTGACCCGTAGCATACGGGCAATATACTAAATCATCTATGAAGATGTATCATGAGAAGGCTTGTGAAGAGTTTTCGACACCAAGAGATTGAATGCCACCCTAGCATTTGAAGCAACTAATTGGAGGAAGCAACCATCTCGCCATTGTGTTTTTGTTGGTAATTGGAACCCCACCAAGAATGACAATTGTCCAAGAGATATCCTAGCTTTGCTGTTACTATGAACGTCCTGCTACTATGGAGATAACTTGAATTGTGGTGGCCAGGTGGCCTTTAATCCATCGTCAGACGTATACTTTCTCGAAGATTTGTTTTCCTGTATATTTGGGATCATTGCCTTGGTTTTCTAAGCTATAGAGATCAAGGATGTGAAACAAAAGATGTTTAAATTCTCTATAAAACATGCATATAAACGAGCTTGTCCAAGCTTGGTATCTCGAGCTTTTTGTTGAGTTGGACACTAAGTCCGTAGCTTAGATAGATAAGAAGCTTGGCTTGACTTCTTTTTTTATTTGGTCTTCGTTATGCGCGTATTGTATGTCAATCTTGTAAGTCAATCTCATTCCCTGTTTAAGTAGCAAAATATATATAGCACCTTTAGTAGTTTGATTTATATTATTTAGTATCACCGTAGCGTTAGCACGGACACTATACTAGTAGTAGTAGTGGCAAGGGATAGCTACTGCAACCGTGGCCACTACGAACACAATTTAGTGCCTTGTACCCAAAAGTGATTCTAGTGTGGGAGCACCGGATGCAATGTTATAATAAGTCGACATTGAGGAGCTATTTGATCCAAAACTAACCAAACTCGCAGCTAAAGCACCTAGAGAAACACATACATAAAACATTTATATTAGATGAACTTCAATCTGGACCCTATTTGTTGTAATATAAATATTTAATTGAAATAATCAGACGCAAAATCAAAGAAAACCAAGAAAACACTTACACAAACACTAATTTGATTCTGATTTTTATCTAGGAACTGTACAATCCGACTGGGAAACTTTCCAATGGGGCAAATTTTGCTCGATCTTTGTACTTTGTATCTAATCTAAAATTTATCTTTAATAAAAAACAAAATTAACTTGGTTAACAAGGTTTTAACCTTTGGTTACCAAAAAAATAGTAATAACTTAGGCCTTCTGCAGTGTGTTCCTAGAGTGAAGCTAAAATTTTCTCTTCTCACTTGAGGCTCCACTGCATACACTGCGAGCCGGTGCCAACAGCGATGCCTGAAATGAAAGATTCTGGAGCGATGAATGCAGAAGCACCGATACCCATTCATTAAACAAGTATTTTGTTTGCTGTTGATGCATGCACTTGTGAGAGAGACGGCAATAAATGAGCCTATGCACCTCTGGCTCTCTCTACCGGAATCAGACTCTAGAAATCAAAAAGTACACTGCAACATACTCGAGCGAGGCTAGTCTTTTGCTTATAGGACCCAGATTTTTTATTAGCATCACTTCCATACTGTGGAAGGCCTTATAGACCCATAGAAATATACAGCCCAACTGGCCCATTGAAAAACCCTGTAGTATATAAACATCCAATCTCCTCCCCATCACCGCTGCTCCATCTCCTTAGCCGCCGCCCCTATTCTCTGTGTGCCGCCGCATGTCCCCACCTGCACCGCCCCTGCTCTTCCCCACCCGCACCGCCCCTGCTTCCCACCTTAGCGATCGCCGCAGAGGACCGCTCCTGTTCCTTCCTCAGGTAGCCTCCGGCGTGGATAGCGACCAATCTCAAACCACAGTCAACAGGCGAGCGACGCGGAGCCGGTGGCGCATCTCGCGGGCGGCAGCACGGCTCGGTCGCTCGGCGGCCGTGGCGCGATGCATCCCGCAGGTTAGCAGGCGGCCTGGCGCATCCTGCAGGCTAGCAAGAGCACATCCCCCTCCTCATGCCGTTCTTGCTTGGTGAGACCGGAGTCATAGACTCATAGTCACCATTGATCCTGTCGTCGCCAAGGAACTGCTCGCCAGCACCGACCTCCCAGGAGTCCGCGTACGGGATCCTCTTCCAGCGAGCTTGCGGTGAGCCAAGCGCATCTGGCCAGGCACACGGCCACGTCCGGCGCGCGGCGGTCCTACACGCGGCTACGATGACCAACGGCGTTGCAGGTTTACCGCGAGTGGGCGTCGTGCGGCAACAGTGGTGCTGGTGTAGGACCACTGCGACGAGTGGCCGTCCAGCGGTGCTGTGCCCCCACTTGCCCAGGATGTGCACCATGTCAGCAACGCTACCGTAACTCCTTTCCCTGCAATAGCATGCTAGTGTTTGTTGTGCCTAAAAGCTGTTCGATCAACTGCCATGCCCAAGGAAAATTTCATTACGTATGCAATTCATCTTGATATGTATTTCACAATTCATTTGTTGAATTTTGCTTACACCGTCTTATTATAATTGAAATAATTTTTAGATAAAAAATATGGTTGCTGGTTTCAGAGAGTAATCTTAATGAAACATTGTAACACAGAAGCTGATATAGTTGCTGATGATATTCAAGCCTACTACTTCCATCAAGGTGGAAAATCATCGTCTGATAGCTGTAGTTATGATAGTATCGCTAGCAGCGTGAATGTTGGCTTGTGTTTTTATTATTGAAGAGAAGCCTGTTTGTTTACACTCCTATCTTCACAAGATGGATACTGACAGAAATTGTGTCATGTGTAGTTATTTGGATAAGCATTCATGCCATCAAATTGGTGATCACTTTAACCTGTACAAAGATGTTGTTTCTATTTATGTAAAACTGGTCTCCACGATCTTATATTTGTTTACAATTTGAAATTTTTCTGTTTTCTGATCTCTACCCAAGAGCTGATCATAAATAATAGCAGTCAAGATGAATTATTTAAACTAATGATGATAACTAGACCATACCACAAGATAAATTATTTAAATTAATGGTGATAACTAGACCATACCTTGTTTCAGTTTTTCTATGCATGTGAAATTAGATTTTTTACTTTATGCAGCGAATGAGGATCGCCAGATATTAATTATTCAGTTTTCAGATTTGGAAGGCGCATCCAAGGATCATGGAAGGCAGTTGAGAAAATGATATGGGCTACAAGAAATTAACTGGCCAGCTCCGGTATGGCACTGCAACCCTAAAGGCTGTCACTCTATCGGGCCGCACGACATTGCTGTGTGTTGGTTTCTAGTAAACCAAGGAAAACTCCACAGTATATTTTCACAAAATACTACAATTTTGGCAAGGTAACCTCATAAATATTGCATCTGCTATGGTTTTCCTGTGCGTCCAAGCTAATTATAGGTCCATTGTAGCATGCATGCTAAAGTAACTGCTCCTCATATGAAAGATAAGCTGATGAAGAGGCAAGTTAGATGAAACTAGCAAATAATTATATCTGACAGTTTTTATCCTTCGTAAGTAATTTTGAGTTTTGTACCATACACTCTAGCTAAAATGCCTCGAACAACTTCATGTTTTCTGACTTAGTTAGCACGCATTATCTCCATACAAAAGGACACTGTGCCACCTACTCAAATGTAAAGTTTCCAATGTCAGCAGAAATATTTTCGATGACAACAGTGCAACTGTGCCATGGGTGCATATATCACTTCACAATAGCTGATGGCTAGAACCAGAAAACAAGGGACAGGTAGCAACTACAAACTTTGTACCTTTGTTGAACATACTGATTGCTGCAGGCTTTGTTAGCTTGTGCTGATTACTTTTACCAAACCATATGAGCATTGTTAAAAGCCTTTACTATTAGCAAATGTGCCATGGGTGCATATATCACTTCACAACAGCTGATGGCTAGAACCAGAAAACAAGGGACAGGTAGCAACTACAAACTCTGCACCTTTGTTGAACATACTGATTGCTGCAGGCTTTGTTAGCTTGTGCTGATTACTTTTACTAAACCATATGAGCACTGTTAAAAGCCTTTACTATCAACTCAATTACAACCATGTTCTAGCCAAACCTCTTTACATTATGTGCATGAAGTACTAAAACTAAGTTTGTAATATCTCAATCTTATTCTTTTGGTTAGTAGGTGGACAAAGTTTGAGTGAGAGGCGCAGAATCAAGTAAGGACATAACCAAGGCCATGACAGTTGCACTGCTAGGAATGCTAGGAAGTACGAGAGTGCTGTATAGATGTTAGTTAGTCTTGTAATGCTGCAAGTTTTAAACAATCGTGAAATTCTGAATGTGTTATGGCCAGCAATGTCTATCAGCGCCGCGGCAGGTCTAGTGGCTGAAGTGGACCGCGCGAGAACGCCCAGAGCGCAGTCACCACCGGACGCACGTCGCGCAAGGGAGATGTCCTCCGGCTGTTTAGGGAGGATAGTTATCTTAGTTGTTAAGTCCTTTAAGTTAGCAGTTGGTTGATAGGATTTTGCTATAAGTTGTGAACAATCTGTTAATGGAATGTTTAGCCAGGGATTGAGATTTAATCTCTCTCTCGCTCCTGGCGAGCACCTTGCCTGTGTTCTGTGTTCCCTCTTGTCCTCAACTTGGCGCCGAGCATGGCGCCGCCACAGCGCTCGCGCGGCTTCAAGCCTCACCCCTCAGTCTCGCACTCCTACGCCCTACGCTCCCTATGCCGCAACAATCTGGTATCAGAGATCATGGTGACCTCTGGTTCTTCCGCCTCCGTTCCCACCACCGCCCTCACCACCTCCGCTGCCATTCCACCCATCCTTCCCTCTGCCCCAGCACCCACCACCGCCCTCACCACCACTGCACCGCTCTCTGTCTCTCAGCCCCACATCGTCACCGTGCCGTCGGACGCGTTCAATGCGCTGACCACCGCCATCTATGGGCTGCAACGTCAGAAGGGCAACCTCGCCACGCGCGTCGCTGCCGTCGAGGACGGGCCGTCCAGTTCCTTGCTACCGAGGTTCTCCTTTGGCCTCCCTGGGTATGGCGGCATCCCTGCCTTGGCCACGGCTGCGCCCGTCATCTCGGAGCTGCCACCATCCACCGCAGTACATCATCCCAGCCAATCTCCACCCCCTCTAGCGCGCCATCCGTCGCCGCCTCCAACCCCGCCATTCCACCATCCCAACCAACGCCGGTCACCCACAGATTCCCTTCCAACACTCACCATTCCCTTCCATCACCAACCTTGTCCCATGCTCCACCGCCTGCAGATGGCACCGGCGTCCCTTGCTTCCACAAGCTATCGCTTCCAACCTACAATGGCAAGGAGGATCCCCTGGGCTGGCTGAACCTCTGTGAGTCCTTTCGCGGACAGCTCACTCGTGAGGCGACAAGGTCTGGCTCGCATCCTTCCATATGATGGGCACCGCGCAGCAATGGTACTATGTCTTGGAGTGCAATGCGGGACGCCCATCGTGGGAGGCCTTCTAGCTATTGTGCCACCAATGCTTCGGGCCACCGTTATCGACCAATCATCTGTCGATCTCGCGCGCTTGCCGTTCTCCACCAACGTCGACGCGTACATGGATGCATTCCTGGCGCGCATCGTGCACACCGACCATCTCGAGCTGATCCAACAGGCTCAGTTGTTCACCGGCGGCCTCCCTGATCACATTCAGATCGACGTCGAGCTTCATGATCCACAGAACTTGCACGGCCCCGTGCGCTTGGCGCCGTGCACTTGGCGCATGTGTATGAACGGCGCAATATGGCGCCGGCCCTGGCTCTGAACGCGCCACCGCCCAGGCCTCCTCGGCGTGCCATTCCGCCGGCCTCTGGTGCACTGGCGCACATGGCTACACCTCCAGCGTCGACGGCTGCACGCCCCTTCAAGCGGTTATCGCCGGCCGAGATGGCGAAGCGCCGTAAATAGGGCTTGTGTTACAATTGTGACAAGCCTTACGTCCAGGGCAAGTGTGCCCGTCTCTTCTACCTGGAGGTCATGGACTACATTGTTGAGGAGCCAGACGATACTAATGATGACGCGCCGGCGGCCACAGCCGCCTAGGACCCGCCCGTGATCTCCCTGGCGGCCATTGCCGGCATCCGCACCGAGGATACGATGCAGGTGTACATCTAGATTAGCAATGAGCAGTTCGTTGCGCTGCTGGACTTCGGCTCCACTCACAACTTCGTCCGCGCAGATGTCGCCGTCCGCGTTGCCTTTAGTTCGTGCCATGCCCGGGAGCCGATGTCATCACGACCAATAGGGATCGCGTCGCCGTGGCCTCGCCCACGGCATCGACATCCGCATCGCTAATGCGACCTCTGTGGACTGCTACTCCATCCCGCTGGACAAGTGGGACATCGTCCTCAGCGTCATGTTCCTCCGTGCCCTAGGGCCCATCCTCTGGGATTTTGATGACCTGTGTATGGCGTTCACGCGCAGTGACCGTCGCGTGTTCTGGCGGGGCATTGGGTCGACACACCACGATGTCCAGTCCACGCGCTGCCTCACCGCCATCCACAATGAACCAACGCTCTTGGACACCTTGTTGCACTCCTTCGCTGACATCTTCGAGGAGCCGCACGGGCTACCGCCGGCACGCCCATGTGACCATAGGATCTACCTGCTACCCAATGCAGCCCTAGTGGCGGTGTGGCCCTATCGCTACCCACAACTTCAAAAGGAGAGCTTGAGTCCCAGTGTGCTGCAATGCTTCAGTAGGGCATCATCAGACCCAGCACATCGGCCTTTTCAGCGCCCGTTCTCTTGGTGAAGAAGCACGACGGCTCATGGCGGTTTTGCGTGGACAACCGTGCTCTGAACCGACAGACTGTCAAAGACAAATTCCCCATTCCAGTGGTCGAGGAGCTGCTGGACGAGTTGCAGGGTGCCCGGTTCATCGCGAAGCTAGACCTGGGTTCAGGGTACCATCAGGTGCACATGCACCCCGCTGATGTCGAGAAGACTGCCTTCCGGATGCATGAAGGCCATTTGGAGTTCTTGGTCATGCCCTTTGGGCTCATGAACGCACCGGCGACTTTCCAAAGCTTGATGAACACTGTCCTACGGTCGTTCCTTCGCAAGTTTGTGTTAGTGTTCTTTGACGATATCCTCATATACAGCTCGACGTGGTCCTCGCACCTGCAGCACCTCAATGCCGTCTTCTTTGCACTCAGGGAACACCAGCTCTGCCTCAAACGCACCAAGTACTCCTTTGCCCAATTGTCTGTGGCCTATCTCGGGCACGTGATCTCAGCTTTTGGGGTTACCATGGACAAGGACAAGATTGAGGCCGTGGAGGCATGGCCTTAGCCGTGATCGGTTCACAGATTGCGCGGCTTTCTGGGCCTAGCCGGCTATTATCGCCAGTTCATTGAGGGTTACGGTGCTATTGCTGCACCGCTGACTCAACTTTTGAAGCGAGATGGCTTCATCTGGACTCTAGAGGCAGCCACGGTGTTCGAGCACCTGAAGCGCACTCTCTATGGCCCCCTTCTCCAGTTGCCGGCCTTCGACAAGCCGTTCTTGGTTGATTGTGATGCTTCAAGATATGGCTTTGGTGCTGTGCTTCACCAGGGGGCCGGTGCACTTGCATTCTTTAGCAAATCGTTCATCACACGCCACCTCAAACTTGCTGCATATGAACGGGAGCTCATTGGCCTAGTGCAAGCAGTCCGCCACTGGCGGCCGTATCTATGGGGGTGCCACTTCACTATGCGCATGGATCATTACGCCCTCAAATTCTTGCTCGATCAATGGCTTTCCATAATCCCTCAATACCAGTGGGTAAGCAAATTGTTTGGCTATGATTTCAGTGTGGAGTACAGGCCGGGCCGCCTCAATGTGGTCGCTGATGCCCTGTCTCGCTGTGGAGATGAAGGAGCCCACCAACGTGCATCGGATGCCATTCTCAGTGCCTTGAGCGAGCTGTCCTTCCAGCTCTACGACGATCTGCGCTAAGACTTCCAGGACAACACTGAGCTGCGTAGGTTCCGTGACACCGTGGTGGTGGACCGCGGTGCGCCATTTTGGGTCATCGATGGCCTGGTGCTCCGCGGCGCCAAAGTCTTTGTGCTGGCCTCTTCGTCGTTATTGCCCACGGTGCTTCAGCTCGCTCAATCCGTGGGGCACGAAGGCATCCAGAAGACCCTGCAGCGTCTTCGACAGGACTTCACTGTCGAGTGCGATCGCCACCTGGTGCACGAGTTCGTACGCTCCTGCTCGACCTATCAGCAGAACAAGACGGAGACCCTTCACCCGGCCGGCCTCCTACAGCCTCTGGAGGTGCCGTCGTAGGTCTAGTCCGACATCGCCATAGACTTCATCAAGGGTCTGCCTCGAGTGCACAGCAAGGGTGTCATTTTGACGGAGGTCATTCGCTTCTCCAAACATGCTCATTTCATCGCGCTCAGTCACCTCTACACCGCAGCGTCGGTCGCGAAGGCTTTCTTCGACGCCATCGTCCAGCTTGATGGCTTTCCCCGGTCCATTGTGAGTGATCATGATCTGGTGTTCACGGGGCACGTCTGGCGCGATCTCTTCAAGTGCACTGGCGTTTAGCTTCGGATCAGCACGGCATTCCACCCTCAAACCGATGGCCAATCGGAGATTGTCAACAAGACCATCGCCATGTTCCTACGCTGCATCACCGGCGACCGTGCCCGCGCTTGGCTAGACTGGCTGTCGTGGGTGAAGTACTGCTACAACACGTCCTACCATTCTGCTCTGCGCACGACGCCATTCGAGGTGATTTTCAGGCACCCGCCACCCGCCTTACTTCCTTATACTGCAGGTTCGGCGACCACGAACACGGTGGACAATTTACTCAAGGATCATGACACCTTCTTGGCCGACGTTCGCGAACGCCTGCTTTAGGCCCAAGCTTACGCCAAGCGCCAGTACGACGGTCACCATTAGCCCCTGGAGTTTGCTATCAATGACTGGGTCTGGCTTCATATTCTGCACCGCCCTGCCCAGTCTCTCGTTCCGAGTCCGCTAGGCAAGTTGAGCCCACGGTTCGCCAGGCCATTCTAGGTGGTCGAGCGGATTGGCTCGTCACGTACCGCCTCCGCCTTCCTGACAACGCCTGCATCTACAATGTCTTCCATGTGGGCATCCTCAAGCCGTTCCGCGGCACCCCACTGACATCGTTGCCTGCCCTACCACCTCTACACCAAGGCCGTCTTTTTCTACGTCCTCAGTGGGCTTTGCGGGCTCAGCTGCGTCGAGGGGACTGGCACGTGCTCATTCACTGAGCCGACATGGATGTGTCAAAAGCGACTTGGGAGTCGGTCGAAGACTTCAGGACTTGCTTCCCTGACTTTCAGATCGAGGACGAGCTGTTCGTCGAGGGGGAGAGATGTTATGGTCAGCAATGTCTATCAGCACCGCGGCAGGTCTAGTGGCTGAAGTGGACCGCGCGGGAACGCCCAGAGCGCGGTCATCACATAGGGCGCGCACGTCGCGCAAGGGAGATGTCCTCTGGCTTTTTAGGGAGGATAGTTATCTTAGTTGTTAAGTCCTTTAAGTTACAAGTTGGTTGTTAGGATTTTGCTATAAGTTGTGAACAATCTGTTAATGGAATGTTTAGCCAGGCATTGAGATTTAATCTCTCTCTCGCTCCTGGCGAGCACCTTGCCTGTGTTATGTGTTCCCTCTCGTCCTCAGCTCAGCGCCGAGCACGGCGCCGCCACAGCGTTCGCGTGGCTTCAAGCCTCACCCCTCAGTCTCGCGCTCCTACGTCCCACGGTCCCTATGCCGCAACAGAATGCATGGTACATTTGCTTTGGATTTCAGTTACTACTTCAATTGTTTGTCTACTTATTGAATGATTGGTTATAATAAATATGTGAGTGCAATCGATTCTATTATGGTCTTTTTTTGCAATGAAGATTTATTAAACCACAAAATTATGCTACTAGCGTTGCAATACAAACTATGCTAACGAACTGCTATGCGTGGCAATATGATCTCTCGCAACGAATAAAATCGTGTGGCAAATGGTAGTATTGCCACGGCATGACGGTCGTGGCAATAACATATTTCTCTCACAATGAATAAAATTGGGTGGCAAATGGAAGTATTGCCACAACATGACGGTCGTGGCAATAATATATTACTCTCATAACGAATAAAATTGCGTGAAGGTCATCACAATAACATATGACTCACGCAATGAATAAAATTACGTGGCAAATGGTACTATTGCCATGGCATGATGGTCGTGGCAATAACACCTTTGGCAACAAAATTCTAGCGTGGTAAAATATCTTTATTGCCATGCTGTCGATCGTTGCATGTCACTACTACACAGAAGCTCAACACAGGCAGTTCCAAATGCATTTTTATAGGCATTTTGGGGTGCCACCTATGCTGGAGGCCAGTGGAAATGGGGGCATTTCCACTAGCTTCCACAGGCGGCTGACATAACCAACCACCTGTGGAAACCTGATTTCCACCGGCGGTTCATTATGCCAACCGCCTGTGGAAATGTATTTCCACTGCCGGTTCTATTAAGTGAACAGCCTTTGCTTTTATTTTCCCGCGCCCAATTTAATTTGAATTTTCAAATGTGAACCGCCTCCCTCCCTCCCTCCCTTCTCTCTCTCCCTCTCCTCTCCCCCTTCCCTCTCTCTCCTCTCTCCCTCCCTCCCCTCCCCTCTCTCCCTCTCCCTCTCCCTCTCTTTCTCTCTCTTACACTATGATCAATACAAAAGACTATTTAATTATAAAAGAAATATTAATAAGAATTTAATTATATCATACAATTATATACATATATACACCATTAACAATTTAATTACATCATACATTATATACATCAAAGTTGTTTTCCGTCCATGATATGATAATAATGTTTACATTGGATATGATTCTAATAATCATTTCGACTTAATTTCAGAGCGCCAATGTCCCTTGGCGCTCTGAACTCCGGCCTCCCTAAGGGGCTATCTGGATGGTGATATTTTCCCTCCGTGGGAATGATTTCTCTCAAGATGAAGGAGCACAGGTCCTCAACTATTCCATATAGAGTTTTATCGCTCATGTTGATACGTCTGCAAAGGAAGTTTATAAACATCATATATATATTTCCACTTGGCAATAATATATTTGCATCTTTAACGACATATATACAGATATGACTATTAGTTCTACCTTGTTAGGGTTCTTGATGTACCGTCCATCCTGTCTCATGAACTAGCACACGTAGAATCCACAGTGCATTGAACCGGCTGGTTGCTTGTGGCAGTACATAAAGGGCATCCGGTTATTTACTTGCAAGATCATCTTATGTACTGTACATGCATGATATAGATTCATAAATTTACGTACCGGCCACTAATGAAATATTCTCAGTTCTTCCCCCTTCTTGGACAAGTCATACACCTCACCTCTTAACTTATAGAATCTATATACCCTATGATCTCAAAAAGAATCAGCTAGTTATTCTTAAACTCTCATCGATAAAAGGATGCATGCTTATGTCAGCTTACCGTTCTAAGATGGTCGTAGATTTTGCATATCTTTTAGGACTGAAATCTGCAGATTCAGAGACCAGTAACTTTTCGTTCCTAGGATAAATATAGAAGCATATTCAGTGGTCGCTGCATGATCGGACCAGAATTGTCATGCGTGTGTACTCAAATTACTAATTTGATGTATGTATATAAACTCATACTTACCTAAAGTTGTAAGGGGCAATTATGACTTCCCTGTGTTTGAACTGAAGCACTGCATGTCCTATGTAGGCGGCGTATTTAGCCTCAAAATCCTTCTCCATTTCTTTTTTTTGTAGCTTCTTCTTTTGATAACCCCTTCAAGTCATCACTATCGTCACCAATCCGGAAGGTGTGCTCATTCTCGCATATTTTCTTTGGGCTAAGGTACCTAGTCCTTTCGCTCTCATTGTTGCTTGGTCTAGAACTGTAAAGCGCCTCGTCCTGATTATATTGCATTCTGCAAGGCACAAGTGCATGTCAGAAATTCAATCTTAATATAACTCAATAATACTAAATGATATTCGTGTTAGTACGAGAGCGAGGCTTACAATGCAAATAGCGTTATGAGCTAAACGTCGAGCCAGCGGAGGTTCACCATCAACCATATGTCCTCGAAAGTAACAAAAGCTGTATCTCATTCACTTTTGAAAGCTGATGGTGGTATATTTACTTGGATTGCGTTGATGTCGACAGAAGCTGCTCTCATATACCAGTCATGAAGTCTTTTTATATCAGCTAGGAGGTTTTGGAGTTTTTCCCAACTCAGTAGAGGCCTGCCCGGTATATATTTATCAGAGACGTTTTGATAATCATCCCATGTTGGCTTTCTGATCTCTAAGGCTCTGATCTCAGGGCCTTTTACCAACTTCTCCTGCTCTGCTAAGTCAACGATACGTGACTTGCGAGTCTGCGCAATCCCTTCCAAAAATTTGGCAGTGCCAGTAGTTTTTTTCCTCAGCTCGTAGGGTGAGACCAATTTGGGAATCGAGAATTTCTTCTTCTTAGGCTTTTCTTGGATTTTCTTTGGTGGTGGCGATGGTGTCCATGGCAATTGTTCAAGATCTTGAGGTGGTGGGGAAGAAGCAAGATCATTGAATGGTCTAGTTTGTGGTGATCCTGCAGTTTTGGGTGATGACGGTGGGGATTGAATAGGATCGGTGGCATGTAGTGACGGTGGGTTAGGAACAGACTGGGCAGATGGTGATGGTGTTGGATCTGAAAGAGGATCGACATGTGCTGACTCCTGAGTTTGCGGTAGGGCTTCAGAGGACGGTGGTGGTGGTTGGGTCAACTCGACGTCTCGTCGAGGCCATAAGATGAAATTCTTAATGGCCTGTCCAAGTGTCTCAATACCCTCGAGGCCAGGGATTTCTAGCACATCATCCTCATATCCTTCGATGACCGTTGACACTTCTACCCTGCAGTACTCTTCTGGTATGACAGCACCATGGTAGTCACATCTGGGGATTGCAAAGCCCGTGGCTACCTCCCTTGTACGTTGATGCTTCGTACCATATTGTATGAGCAGTTTACAAGGTGTCGGCGCATCATTGTCATCCACTGGGTAGCTGTCCTTGTTTCCCGTAGACCCCACACTGCTTGGAAAGGAAGGAGATTGTGTGGACATGGTAGCAATCATCTGCTGAGCTCTAGCCGAGGGTTGTGTTGGGACGAGCTGCATCTGGGGACCTTGTGTGCTCATCTGTTGAACAGACATTGCACTAGCTAACTTCTACATCAATTGAGGATCAGGATTTGATAGGAAATTAGACATCATGCTTTTGAATTGTTGCTTAGCTTATTCCTCAAAAAATTCTTGTACATGCCCGACCACTCCTCACCGAACCCTTCTTTCCATCCCTTATTTGATGAGATGCCTCGTACATGACCAGGATGCTCGGGGTTGCCCAGACAAAGACTTAGGATGTCCCTCTCCCTTTGTGTCTTCAATTTCCCTTCTTTGACCTGGGCGGCCAGTTCCACCATCTTCTCCACTGTCGGTGTGATTTCCGTGGGACAGTTCACACCGGTAGGAGTTTGTGTTGTTCCTCTAGCCTTGAGCCAATTCGCCGTCCTCTCACCAACTTCCTCTGAGAGCACTGTCTTGCCTTCTTTCTTCAGCTTAGCCTCCTCTGCCCGCCATTTCAAAATTTGCAGCTTGTAACCACCCGTGCCAAGGTGGTGGTGGTACTTGTTCCTCTTTGCTAGTTCAGAAGCAGCTTCACCCTTGGCTTTGAATCTGGGATCTTTCTTCTGCTCCTTGAAAACCACCCACTAACCAAGGGTGATCTTATACTTGTTGGGTCCAACACTTGCTTTAGAAATTTGGTATTCATTTCTGATCTATAGTTTCAGAATGACGTAGCAATCTGCTTGAATACATACTCCTTTACATGTTTCTCTGATCTCGTAGGTAAAACAAACCTTTCTTTGAACTTGTCCCAGAAAATTTTCCGTGTATCCTCGCTCACATCCTTGCACCTAGAGATTGTGATGTCAAATTTATCCTTAACCAAGAAACTAATCGCATTCCGTAACTTGGCCGCCACCTCATCAGACACTATAGGCTCTCCTTTTGGGCTTATCTGGGGAATAATATATGTCTACTCGGCCACTTGTTTGTTCCTCTGTCACCTTGTTTTCGGTCACCGAAGTTTCCTTTTCCCTGATTTTGAGGTGGTTGTTTCGGTTGTTTCTGGTGCTTCTCCTTCTGGCATGTCTTCTTCTTCTGCCAGAATATCCCGGATTTGAGACAAAACCTCCTGCAAGATACATCCAACGAATCATGGATCGAAGCATATTACGCTACGAATGAAAGCATTGGTTTTTCATGTAGTAACTTTACCTCATCGAGTGCTGGATCATAATCTGGGTCACAGCTACATTGAGGTTGTCTATCTATGCTAGGGCATGGATCACTTTGGTTTCCGTGATCTTGTTCTTCCAACATGTCACCCTCCAAATCACTCTGATCTCCTTCTGAGCTGGCAACATGTTCTTCCGGGGGTGTTTGAGTCTTTTTTGGTTACTCGCTTTTTCTCTGAATTTTGGAGAAGTCATCTTCTCCCTAATAACTTGAAATATAATAAGCTAACATGAGTAATAATTATTACATACAATTACATAGAAAGGAAGTCAATGAGTAACTATATCAAACATGAGTAACTATACAAAGAAATAATATTACTTGGGTGGCTAAAGAGAGAAACATAAACACTTTGCTATTTTACAATATAAATAAAGAAAATAATAAAGAAAATAAATGAAAGAAGTTAATGAAATAATACACATTTCATAAACATTAATAATGTACAAGTCATTAATAAATGCTAAGTAATTACATAAGGAGTGGTCCACTTGTTTTTATTACATACACATTTATTTCTAAGTATTTGATAAATAATAAATGCTAAGTATTTGCTTCATTTAATTTACAAGTCATCACATTTATTTCTAAATATTTGATAAATAATAAAGGCTAAGTATTTGCTTCATTTAATTTACAGGTCATTAATAATGTACAAATATTAGAAATTATTTACAATATAGCATTTGCAAGCCAAAAAGCATTTATTATATTAAAATTCATACACCCATAATTTATTTGCTTCATTTTATTTACAAGTCATTAAGCTATTTAGGTCGTTGAGCTGGAAACTAATTAAAGTAAATAATAATTGCTTTTTAAGTATTGTAATAAGTCCTTGAGCTAGAAACTAATTAAATAAAAAAAATGGCAGCAGGCGGCCGGCCTGTTGGCCCAACACGGCCCAGCAAGGGCAGGCCGTCCCACCCAAAGAAGAAGTGGAGGAGCCGCCGCTGCCGCTGCCGGTGCTAGGGCTAGGCGCGCGCCGCAAGACGGCTCCTCCCTCCCGTCGCTGCGCCGCCCGCGAGGGCAGGCGCGAGCAGCCGTGAGGGCCGCAGCCGCGAGGGCGGGCGCGAGCAGCCGCCTGCGACCTCGCCGAGCCGCGAGCCGAGGCCGGAGCCGCCAAGCGCCGCGCCCACTCCGGCGGCCTTCGTCGTTCTAGCTACTGGTGGCGGAGGAGCTCACCCTTGTTCTAGCCGGTGGTTGTGGCGAGGCGCTGAACGGGTGGGCCGGTGGTGGGCCGGGCGGTTCGACGGCGTGGCGGCGGAAGCGTAGCGCAGCAGTGGCGGATGACGGTGGTGGCGGCTCGGAGGTGGCGCGAGGCACAGGTGATGGAGCTCGGTGGCGGCGGTGGAGATCGACGGCGAATTTTGGCAGCCTGTCGGTGTCTTCTTCCTCAGATTCGCGCCCACCGGGACTTAAATTTGCTAAGTCCGGCGCTGTGTATATATAGGGAAGCATTTGCACCGGCAAAGGGGTCATAAAGAACCGCCTGTGGAAATCATTTCTACCGGTGGTTGGCAATGACCACCGCCAGTGGAAATTGTTTTTATATTTTTCTTTTAATATTACAGAGCTTTATATTAAATAATACAGAGCTTTATATTAAACTTATTCTTTATGTATTTAAGTGAATATTACATACAATGCTATAGAGCTTTATACTAAATATTGTGGAGCTTTATACTTATAGAGCTTTATATTTCTTTTAACCTATTCTTTATAATTAGAGATCAGTGTGTACGAAGAAAAGGAGGAATGCTAAGTAGAAAGAAAAGGACTTGAACAAGTAGAAAGAAAAGGTCTTAAACAAGTAGAAAGAAAATGACTTGAACAAGTTGAAAAGTAATACCAAGAGAGCAATTCATGAGTACAAATTATAACTGATAAATTATTACACATAATAATAATATTTAACTTAAATAGAATCTAGCTAGCCAGCTACTGTTCTTCCTTCTCCATCATGGCACACCCATAGTAATGAATTCTTTGGAATATTCTGCTCAACATTCCTTATCTTGGTCGGATGATCTGTAAAGAGAGACATATACCTGAACTGGTTAAAGTCATCTAGGTCAATTACACCATCAACTCCTAAAGCTTGTTGCTTTCTAGGGAGAACTATATGCTTGGTCTTGTCGGTGCTTTTCTTCTCTTCCTTAGAAAGGATCTGCTCGGTGTAGAAGACCTGTGTAGCACGGTTAGTAAGGATCCACGAGTCATCCTTGTAACCTACCTTACTTAGATCAAGAACTCTCAACCTATAGTTATCCACTGTGACATGTTTGTCATCAACCCATTGGCATTGAAACATAGGCATCTTAAATGAATCGTAGTCTAGTTCCTATATGTCCTCAATAAAGCCAAAGTAATTAGAAGTTTCATCATTATCATCTATGGCCTCACACCGAACACTATTTTATGCCATGCTCTTTTTGTCCCTAGAAGTGGTACAAAATGTGAAGCCGCTAATGTCATAGGTGTGCCATGACGTGACTTGGCGTGATGGTCCAGCTGTCAACCTCTTGATTGTTTGTTCCTCAATTGTTTCCCCATTTAGAATGTTCTACTCCATTAGCCATGTGGTGAATCGACGCTTGTGTTCCTTCGTTACCCAATCCTCTGTTTGCCCATGGTTATGATCGCGTAGCTCTTGCTTGTGTTGTCCGATCAAAGGCTCCATTATCGAGAGCTGATGTAGAATGCTATGATGCGCCTCGAGAACAATATTGTAGTCTGGCGGGATGAATGATTTCTGGCCCATCCTTCCACACCCATATAGTTTGCCCTCATGTCGAGACGGAGGCAAACCTATTGCAATCTGGTCTTTTAGGCAATTGTTACAGAATGGACCTCCAGACTCAATGGCCTTTTCGGTAGTGTATCCCTCTATCATGGATGCCTCAGGACGAGCACGAGTGGATATGTACCCAGTCAGTATTGACATGAAACGCTCATACATCCACATCTCATGTCAATACATGGGACCCAATGCCTCTATTTGCGGCACCAAATGCATGACAAGGTGTACCATTATATCGAAGAATGATGACGGGAAACACATCTCAAGCTGTGACACTGTCTCCACTGCGAATTCCTGAAGAGACTCCAACTTCTCACGGTCAAGTACCTTCTGTGATATCTTGTTAAAAAAGAAGCACAACCGTGTGATTGCCATCTTTAAGAACACCAGACTTATAGCCCCGATGGCAATAGGGAGGAAAGTTGTCAGCATCACATGGCAACACTACAAGGATTGTGTTGATACATGACGGTTTCCTGGTGACGGTTTCTAAAACCATAATGGAATTCCAAGTCTGAGAATAAGGTGGTAACTTGGTGACGGTTTCAACCTTTCATCACTGCCGTAGTCATCTATGACGGTTATAATAAACATCACAGATTGACATGGGGTGATGTGGACTGTGGGACCTCTGGTGACATGGATATCTTGGTGACGTGGTCAGCTAGTTAGAAAACACATAAGAGTAAAAAAAGGTGGCCAACCTAGGATTTGAACCCGTGATCGGCCAGGTCAAAGAGACGTCGCCTACCATTGTGACGCTAGAGTATTTGTGATTGTGATGGAATGTTTTTTCTTTATACTAAACAAATCAGACAGTTCCCTTTAGCTTCATCCTTTTCTAGATTTGTAGAAACAAATCAGACAGCTCCCTATAGCGGTGGCAGCAGCAGCGGTGAAATCTCAGTGCGGCGGCGGTGAAGGAAGGCACACGGGGTGCTGGAGCTGCGAAGCCACCAGCGGGGGACGGCAGCAGCGAAGGAGGGGGGCTACATCTCGGCGAAGGCAGGGAGCTGCATCGTCGAAGGCCCGGTGCGGCAGGGGCGAAGGCGTCGGAGGCGAGCTGCAGCAGCGTCGGTGGCGTGGTGGTGCAGTTTGTCCTGCTACTCTTCCGCCCCTATGTACATCCTGTGTCTGGAGCTCCATTGATTGGCCTGTTATGTATTCGACATCCCCTTTGATTTTAGGGAGCACATGAGAATGTGATGTCAATCTGGTGCCTACATTTTGTGTAATAGATGGACAGACGATGGATACATGGTGCGCTCTTCACACCAGAATATATTCATGGTGTTTGAAATTTTATGGATTTTGTTGGAGAGAGATTTCCTGGGGATGATGCAATTTTGTGTCCATGTAGTCGCTGTATTAACCAAAAATCCTTGGCTAAAAGAGATGTGGATAGGCACATATTGCTAAATGGGATGTCCAGTACATATACAAGGTGGATTCATCACGGTGAGGCCAGTGATGTTTATGTTTTGGAGGAAACAGTAGATGTGAATGCACATTCTAATCCAAATGACCATGACAACTATTTTGCAGATAGAGTTGTTGATATGTTAACAGACCTGGGGCTGAAGTACCTTGTAATGAAGCCACAGATGGAGATGCCAACACATCAAGTAACCATGAGTCTATTTTCAAAAGGCTGATGGAAGAGGCCAAGCATGAGCTATATCCTGGCTGTAGTCAATTTTCAAGGTTTTCATTTGTAGTCAAGATGCTCCATCTGAAGTCATACTATAGGATCAGCAACTCAGCATTTTCTGCCCAAATGAAACTTTTGTGCGAAGCATTCCCAGAGAACAATTGTCTTCCCAAGTCATATGAAGAAGCGAAGAAAATGCTGCATACTTTAGGACTGGGTTATGTGTCAATACATGTTTGCCCAAACAATTGCATGCTATTTAGAAAGGAATATGCAGAACTTGATAGTTGTCCATTTTGTAAAGCATCGAGATGGAAAGATCCTGTGAATAAGAAGGTTCCAGAAAAAGTATTGCACCATTTTCCGTTGATACCTAGGCTTCAACGGATATTTGCTTCCAAGAAAACAACAGAGGAAGCACAGTGGCATAAGTTGAATAGGGAACCCAAAGAGAAGGAAATGTCCCATCCTGCAGATGGAGAGGCATGGAAAAATTTGGACAAATGCTGGCCAAAGTTTGCTGAGGATGCAAGAAACCTCAGACTTGGACTAGCTATAGATGGTTTCAATCCGTTTGGCAATATGAGATCACCTTATAGTATGGGGCCTATTTTTGTGATTCCATACAACTTTCCACCTTGGTCATGTATGCAAGAATCAAATTTCATGATGGCTTTGTTGATTCCTGGCCCTAGATCACCTGGGAAGCACTTTGATGTTTTTCTCCAGCCTCTTATAGAGGATTTGCTTAGTCTTTGGTCTGGTGTGGATACAGTTGATGCTCTAACAAGAAAAGATTTTAAGCTTCATGCTGCCGTGTTGGGGTGCATTCATGACTATCCTGCACTTAGTACTCTATCTGGTCGTACCACTAAAGGTTTCTTTGCTTGTCTACATTGTGACAAAGATCCTCTATCATATTCCATAAGGAACAAGCTTTGTTATATTGGTCACTGCCGTTTCCTTTCTAGGCGTCACCGGCTGCGCACGAACAATGAATATGCCTCCCTACATGAAAGCAAAGAGAGGCCAGGTACATTCACAACTGAAGAGCTATTACAAGAATTGGACAAGGTAAAAGATGTTAGACCTGGTCAAAAAGGAAGCGTTCATAGGGACATGTGCCAATTTGGGGTAGGAGGGTTAGTTTGTGGGATTTACCATATTGGCCATCTTTGACGCTTAGACACAATCTAGATGTGATGCACATTGAAAAGAATATTTGTGAAAACCTGCTTGGTACTCTTCTTGCCATACCTGGGAAGTCAAAAGACAACCTTAATGCAAGGCTTGATCTAGCTGATCTGAATATTAAACCAGAATTGCAGTTACAGCCAAATGGAGATGATTATGACATTCCTGAAGCCAGATACACATTGTCTAGGGCAAAAAAGATTAAATTTTGTAATTTTTTGAAGAAAGCAAAGTTTCCAGACAGCTATGCGGCAAATATAGAAAGATGCATAACTCTAGAGGGAACAAGCTTGCATGGCCTTAAAACTCATGACTGCCACATTCTGTTGCAAAGGGTATTACCTGCAGGTATGAGAGGTATTTTGGATGATGATATATATGTAGCCATTGCGGAGCTTTGGAAATTTTTCAGGGAATTGTGCAGCCAAACACTTAACAAAGACATCTTGGTTCGAATGAAGACAGAAATACCAGTTATACTATGCAAGCTTGAAAAAATATTTCCACCTGCATTTTTTGATGTAATGGCTCACCTTGCTGTCCATTTACCTGACGAGGCAATGCTTCGGGGGCCAGTGCAATTTGGGTGGATGTATCCTGTTGAGCGATGATTGTACACTTTGAAGAGGTCGGTTAGGAACAAGGCACGGCCTGAAGGCTCGATTGCGGAGGCTTATGTTGTAGAGGAACCCCTCACATTTTGCTCTGGGTATTTGGATGATGTGGAGACTAGGTTTAACCAAGCACCAAGAAATCCAGGATTCTCAGACCCATCGGCCTATAATATTGATGTATTTGGACACGGTGTTACTCTAATTGGTGCATATGACTTCGGTTACTCTGAAGATTTTGATCAAATGGTGTGGTATGTCTTAAATAATTGTGATCAGGCCCACGATTATATAAAGTAAGTTGTAACATCTAAGAGTATCTTGTACTCTTGGAAATTTTCATCTCATCTAATTGCTGAATTTTGATTGTTCACAGAATGTTTCAAGACAAATTACAGGAAGTAGGGGTGCAACCAGCTGATATTGATAGAAGGACTAGTCTTGGATTTGCTACTTGGTTCAGGAACTATGTTAGTTCTGTAACATTTAGTTTTTGATATACATTAGGGTTTGGTTCATGATTTGGTAATCCTTAGGTGTGGAAGTTAAACATTTCAGCTACTTTGGATGATGATCTGTTTGCCTTAGCTTGTGGCCCTGACCTGAGAGTAAGATGTTACTCTTCATGTGTTGCCAATGGGGTCCGGTTTTGTACCGTTGAGCATGACAAAAATAAGAAGACCCAAAACTCCAGAGTGGCATGTGCTGGCGTACATAACAATAGACTAATTGATTACTTTGGAAAGTTGACAGACATTATTGAGTTGCAATACAACGGTGTTAATGATGGGAATACAAGAACAGTGGTTCTGCTTAGATGCGAATGGTACAAGATAGATGGAAAGAACACCGCACTAAAAGATGATGGTTTTTTAGAAGCATCAATACTGGAACCCTTTGGTACAAGAAAGATTCCTTCATACTAGCAACTCAAGCTAAACAAATTTTCTACCTACCAGATCTTAGGCATGGTCAAAACTGGCAGCTTGTGCAAGTGTTTAAGCATCGGCATTTATACAATGTTGATGAAGTAAATGCACCTAATGCATCTCCATATCAACAGACACAGTGCATTGAGGAAGATGGGAGGAGACCAGAGGTAGATGAGAATTTACCTGACCTACCTTTGTACCGAGATGATGAACCTCACAAATTTGTTGATGCTTCTGAAGTTGCGCGACTTATGAAGCAAAACCACCCTGCTGAAGATCATGAATCTTCTGGTGATGAGGTACAGGACGAAACGGATATGCAGTATTGGAGTGAAGATGAAGTTGCCCCAATTGGGGTAGATAGTGATGATGAGTAGTTCCTATTTAGATATGTGAAGCCCTAGATGCCAGATTGATTTCTGGCAATTTCTGAAATGCACTATGTTTGTGAGCTGAGATCTTGAGCAGTGTGTATGATAGCCTGTGAGCTGCACAACTAGTCTATGTAATATTTTACTGAACAAAAGTATTGGTCCATGTTATGTTTTAGTGATTTTAACAAATGTTGCAATCAAGTTACAAGATCTTTTTCCCCTTGTTTGCACATGCAGAAATATCTCAATTTTGGGCAAACACACTGCTCAAACTTTGTTGCATATGAATATAGCTCCAATTACAGACATAACTCACCATTTATAAGATGATGAGAGTTAACAGTTTGGGTAACCAAAAGCTAACCTAGATGAGCTAGATTAGGCACCACAACTACATTATTGCAACATCATTACATGAGATTTTCATTTCTTCCACAACATTGCCACCAGGACAGCAACAAAGATTGCCCAGAACACAACAGCAGCTGCACTGTCAAAGAGAATTGGATTCTTCGCCTTCCTAACTTCATATTTTAGTTCTTTCACTTCATTCTTCAGGTTGCCAATCTTCAGTTTGATGTCACCAAGCACCATCTTCAAATCAAAAGCAGCCATCTTCAATTCCCCACTAGGCTGGACGACTTGATCGGCAGTAGCAGCAGCACCAACTGGAATGTGCCCAGAAGCAAAAAATCTCTCCAATAGACTGGCATGATTATCGCGCAAATATAGTTCATAAGCATCCTCAAACCACCATTTACCACAACTGTTTGAGCACCTGTAGTAGGTATTGCTGTTCTTGCTCTTGCACTTGACGACCGGCACCTTGTATTGGGGGCAATCGATGAGAGGGAGACTCCTCCCCGGCTGTGCAGAGCTCGAAGCCGAGCTGGCCATGGCCAAGGTGCGGCGGCATGGGGGCATGGGTGGCTGGGGCGGCGTGGGGGCGTGGGCGGCTGGGGTGGCGTGGGTGCGTGGGCGGTTGGGGCAGCGGCGTGGGTGGCTGCGGCGGCGTTGGGGATTTGGTTAGGGTTTGGGACACCGTTGGGAAGAAGAAGAGAATAATAACGCCGGATACAGAGTAAGTGTGCGGTGGTAAAAATAAAAAAAGAGCAAAAATGTCACCCAACTGGGCTCGAACCAGATACCTCTATCAACACAGGTACGCGCCTTACCACTACGCCTCCTTAGTATTTTAATGTAGTTGAGGTTGAAATAATAAAAAAAAGGAACAAACACTCTTACTAGCTTCAAATTTGATGATTTTTGTTCCTAAAATTTTCTAAAATCGTGCTCTATCAATCAGTAGTGTTGTTATATGTATTATTGTGTTCATATTTTCAGGGAAATTTGTTTTATCAATTGAACATTTGAAATTCAAAAAATGGCAAATATAGGCAACATTTTGAGATACCAAATGACATCAGATGAAAAAGTCTGAACAACAAAGTTGTAAAACTCATCAAGATCTAAAACTTTTATTTTGGTCATTTCTTCATCCGAGAAAGTGATAGTAACACTGTGCACAAATTCTACAACTCTCTCTTATGGATTCATAAAACACTAAGAGGGGTATGTAGCATTTGTGAACAATGTTAGTATCACTTTCTCGGATGAGAAAATGACCAAAATAAAAGTTTTAGATCTTGATGAGTTCTACAACTTTGTTGTTCAGGACTTTTTCATCCGAAGTCATTTAGTGTATCAAATTTGTATTCATAAAACACTAAGAGGGGTATGTATAGCATTGAGTTGTTTAAACAAAGTCCGATGGAGATCTAATAAAAACAAAAGTTGTACACACCCAATAGTTCTACAACTTTGTAGTTGAGGATTTTACAATTTGATAGTTCGGCACCCTATTTTTTTTTAAATTTATAGTAATTATTTTTGCTAGTACAAGAAAAAGAAAAACAACATATGCTAAATTGGGCCTGAAATTGACGCCAGCCCAACTCAAATTCTACTAATCCGGCGCGAAAATTTCGCCTTTCTCGCGGGGCGCAACTCCAACACCGAAATTGCCACGGGGAAAAGACAGTTGTACCCTAGCCCCAACTCCGTCGCACCACCGCAGGGCCCAACTCTCTGCCACCGCCGGTCATTGACGCCCCAAAGCTCCACCACCGCCGCTACAAAGGCCACGAACCCTAGCTGCCCCACCTCCGCCGCAACTCCTCATGCCCCAAATCTCTGCCACTGCATGGCATCGGTGCCCCTAAACTCCGCCACCGCCGCTGCACATGCCGCGAAGCATATGCCGCCACCGACCTCCACCACTGGTGGTTTGCAGGCCACTGACCCTGCTGCGCCCAAAGCCAAAGGAGGGCAACGCAGCAGCATCCCAAAGGTGCCGATGAGGAAGGAGCAAACAAAGAGGTCACGATCAGCACCCAAGTATGCAGGTGATTACATTTGTCGCCTTCATCTGTACTATCTACTCTGAATTGCCCTCATTCATTGCCCTCATCTGTACTACGTACTCTGTGAACAGATGCCTAAACTTGAGTACTCTTGCAATGTCCCGTACTTTCGAACAATAGATGGTTGAAGTAGCCTGTCTGAGCCCAGTCATGCTTAAATTTTATCGTACTCATGCATGTTCAGCTTTAGATTGCATATTTTCCACCAATGGTTTTCACTTATTGCAGAACAATAGATGGTTGAAGTAGCCTCTAATTATTCTTGTTAATGCAGAATCCCCACTTACTGTCTATGAACTGCAAAAGATGAAAAGGTATCTTGAGAACAATGCTAAGATGCGACAGCTAGGGCTACCAACATTATCTGCTATCGTGTTTGGAAGTTCAGTAGCCCAGCGAGAAAGAGAAAAGAAGCACAATGATGACCCTGACTTTGAGTGCAATGCTGAAGATGATGCTTTGAGTGAGGACAATGATAGTGATGATAGCCTAATACCTGAGACTGAAGACCTGCAAAACATGAAGTCTGGACATGGCTGCTTGAAACTTATGGTACTAGAATTTCTCTCCATTCAGTAATGTTTTAACACCTTTATCAATAATTCACTAGTTTTGGGTGCTCTGACATAATCAATTATTTGATTTCTTGCAGCCTAATGCCAAGAAATCAAAGAAGAATATTGAGAATCCCAACTCACATGTGGATATGCCAGTAACCTCTATGACTTAGAATGCCATTGGGTTGAAAAGAGTGGTTGCACCATT
This sequence comes from Chrysopogon serrulatus, assembly GCA_015844335.1. Classification (NCBI taxonomy): domain Eukaryota; kingdom Viridiplantae; phylum Streptophyta; class Magnoliopsida; order Poales; family Poaceae; genus Chrysopogon; species Chrysopogon serrulatus. Next base: position 643,661 of record JADLZL010003084.1, on the reverse strand, counting down.
GAAACTTGGTGCAGTGACAAGGTCTAGAAAGCCTATGGCACAAGAGGTTCATGTCACTACTGAAGATGACATACTATTTTAGGGTACAAGTGAGGTTCTTGCTGCTGTTACTCAAGCTGAAATCCCAATTTATGGTACAAGTGAGGTTCTTGCTGCTGTTACTCAAGCTGAAATCCCAATTCAGGGTACAAGTGAAGTTCTTGCTGCTGTTACTCTAGCTGAAATCCCAATTCCGGAATCAAGTGAGGTTCATGCTGCTGTTACTCAAGCTGAAATCCCAATTCAGGCTTCAAGTGAGGTTCATGCTGCTGATACTGAAGCTGAAATCCCAATTCATGCTTCAAGCTTTGTTCATGACCCTGACAATCAAGATGGTAATACAGTATAAATCCCAATTTAGGCTTCAAGTTTTTTGATAAAAGTAGTTAGTATTTAAATTCATAGCAAATGACATACCTTGATACCTATCACTAACTCTGTCATGCATTATTCAAGGTAATCGATGGATCACTGATTGCCACAGGGACACTCCCAACCTTGCTGACCACACGCTCGTGAACTTGAATGAACATGCTACAGGCGATTCTGAAGGTATCTTCTCCAAGGCCCTACACTTTAAATCCTTTTTACATTCACCAATCCACACAAGCATTGTTAATTGTATCCTTTGCAGATGAAGGAGCATATGAGGACGAGTGGATAAGGGGACCTAATGTAGGAAGAGGTCTTGAAAGGATGTCCCGCTCAAAGAAGGCAAACTTCCTGTGGTAATTGAACCAGGGAAGGTAAGGCCAAACTCTGTGAAGATTGCAGCCAAATTTGCAACTGAGTGCAACATTGCAGTCCAGAACCATGTACCCATATTCCCAAAATGGAAGGATTACAAGGACCGAAATAACCTCTTAAAGTTCTACATCGACAAAGTTGGCGTGAGTGTCTGAACTTTGGGCTTTGCACAATGTTTATTTGTCAACATAACTACAAATACCATCTGTTATTCAATTTAGTTTGAAACATGAAGTAGAACTACTTGTGATGAGAGCTACATTGATTGCGTGTTGAATAATGCATGGCTTGATAGTGTGAAGCAGAATTTTAAAATGTGATGTCTTCAGTTCTGTGAATTCAGCAACTGTTGCACTAGAATAGGCTTCGCTTTGGCGCAATGAGAGAATCTATGAATGAGTTGTTAATGACTTTTTTATTGCTGTATCATCTAGCTTGAAGGCACTAGACTACAAAGAAGTATTAATTGAATGCACAATTTTGAACTACCATAAGCTAGCCTAATATCAATTTTAGTTTCTGTTTCAGTGGATTATTGAATGTACTGTTTCCAGTTCATTATCTATTAACTGAGCATGGGATTAACTGTTTTCAGTCAAAATTTGATATGGACACAACTGTTGGTGCTGTCAAAAGGGCATGTGTGGCAATGATGAAGAGAGCTGTTCGCCAGCAGCGATATAAGCTAAAAAAGAAGTATTTTGATCCCTATCCACTACATCTGGTGTTGAAGAAATCTCCTGTGGCAAGCATGACTGATCCTCAGTGGCTTCAACTTGTTGAACACTGGAAGGATGAAAAAAAATGGTAACCTCTTGACACTGATTTCCATTAGAATTTTAACATGTCCATCTCATATGTGCCTAATATCACCACTTTGTTCCTGTAGTTGACATGTGAGAAGAACAAAGCAAACAGAGCTAGAGTGCAGTTCCACCAGACAACTGGTTCTCGCAGCTATGACATGCACATCATTCAATTGGTAAGTGAAACCTCCCGATGGTTGTTTAGTAAACATTGCTTTGATATCCACTTTTATAGATAGTTGATGCATCAAGTGTCAATTAAAATTACTGATATTACAGGTTTAGAATCACTGTCCAAAATATATAGAACTAGTAAAGCTCACAATTTTGGTTTTGTTTCATTATTTAGGGGGACAAGTACAAAGATGCACCACCAAATGGGCTTGACTTGTTCGAAGAGACCCACTGCAGTAAGAAGAAAGCCTTTACTCCTGCTGTACAATCAGCTATTGTAAGTAAATTGTCAATTAGTTGCCAAATGGATAATAGATTAAATTGGTATGCATTTATTGGTTAGCAATATAATCTTCCTTCCATTGCTAGGCTGAAATGGAATTAAAGATTGCTGAACCTGTTGAGGATGGCTATGAACCAAAGTCAGTGAATGATGCTGTTAGTGAAGTTCTTGCTGGCAAAACCAAGAAGAACCAATTTCTTGTGAATGTGGGGATCAACACTTTACCTGCTGATTCTAGTGCTGGAAGTTGCCATGACCTACAAGCAGCACTAGTGTCAGAGAAGCAAACATCAGCAGATCTTAGGGAACTGGTGAATATTCAACGCCAACAGCTGGATGAGTTGGTGAAGAAAGTACAGGCAACAGAAGAGGAAAGGGCCAAGAATGATGAGGAGATGAAGCAGAGGCAAGCTGAGACTGATACTCTAATTAGGCGTCTGATGGCCATGATTCCATCGATTAATCCAACAAGGTAATGCTGTGTGCTGTCGTGCGTAATATGATGGCTGCATTCTTTTGAACCTATGAAGTAAGACTCCTGTGATGATGCTTCTATGGCAATGCACATTTAGCATTGTAGGCTCTGGTGAACTTGAACCTGTTTAGGGTGCTTGCATTTTGTATGATGCAGTGACTTCAGTAAACACCTAAGCATCCTATGGTGATGCTTCTGTGATGTGATGTAATATTTTGGAGATTTGAATCTGTGGATGTGTTTGAATCCGTGGATGTATTTGTATCTATGGTTGAATTTGGTCAAGGAGTTATTGGGCTGCTGGTATTTCGTTCGGCTGGCCTAGTGTGTCAATGGATATGTGCCATTTTAAAATAATTTGGGCTGAGCAAAATATAAAAAGAAACTGGGCTGAGGACAATTTGAAACAATGATGGGCCGAACAGCCCATCTTGTTGGCCCAGTCCATCCAAGAATTGTTAAATAAAACAAAATATAAAAATGGTGATGCGGCATGCCATATCATAACGCTGATGTGGCATGGGGAGCCATGTCACCAAGCTGACTTGTCGGATATAGCCACGTCAGTTTCCACCTCACCATGTTGAGATGGCGCTGCTGATGTGGCACAAGTCCATGACGAGCCATTTCATCACTGATAATGTCTGCAAATCAAACGACCAGCTATTCTATGACCATCGCAGCCGTCACGGATCCAGTACGTCTGTGACGGTTTTTTAGGGGCAAAGGAGGTTTATGACGCGGATTTCATGACGGAATTTTGTACACTCATGAATAGTTACCCGTGACAGTTTTTAGGGCGTCCATGACCTATCGATAATGTCATGTATCAACACAATCCTTGTTGTGCAATCATGTGAGTTATAATTGGTGAGTGTAAGGTCTTTCATTGACACAATGGTCCTAATGTTAGAGCAGAATCCAGCTGGAACTTTTAATTTCTTTAACCACACACATATCGCATGTTTCTCATCCATGCTCAGGTTGTAGCTTACTGCTGGGAGGTGGTACTTCCCATTTTCTAGAAGAACCGGATGAAGTTCGGGTTTTATCTTTAAATTTACCATGTCCTGACATGAACTCAGTCCTTCCTTCATCTTGCCCTTTATGTCTAGCAAGGTACCAATTATGCTTTCGAACACATTCTTTTGAATGTGCATACCATCCACCGTGTGCCGTATGTCAAACTCTTTCTAATATGGCAAATATTTGAAGAAAATTGACATCTTGAATGTAGCCCCAGGAGTTGGCTTCACATCCTTTCTTGATTTTCTATCTTTTGTCTTCTTCCCAAAAACAAACTTGATGTTCTTAACTATCTCGTAAACTCTGTGACCTTTGCTATTACCTGATGGAGCAGTGGACTTTAGTTCATCCTTATTGTCAAAGTACATATCCATCTTTCGCAAGCGGGACCTATGTCTTTTCGATAAGAAACGCTGGTGCCTCATGTACACTATCTTGTTGGATGCACTGAGAGACACGTAAAAGGTTTCATCCAGGCATACTACACAACCGACCTTGCCCTTGAATTATCCTGACAATACAAAGAGAGCAGGGTAATCGTTGATCATAATGAAAATAATTGCTCTCAGTGTGAATGACTCTTTTCGGTATTCGTCCAACATGTCAACACCTATTTCTCATAATATTTTCATTTCCTCCATTAAGAGCTCTAAGAATACATCTATGTCAACACCAGGTTGTGTAGGCCCAGAAATAAGAATGGTTAGCAAAAGGTATTTTCACTTCTGCAACAAGTGTGGAGGGAGGTTGTAGATGGTGAGGATCACCGGCCACATGCTGTGCTTGCTACTCCTTTCGGCAAAGGGATTCATTCCGTCGGTACACAGTGTGAACCTAATATTTCTTGTCTCCTTAGCAAATTCTAGGTGGTCATCATTGAATTTTTACCATTGCTTGCCATCGGCTGGATGTCGAAGCTTTCCATCTACTTTGTGCTTATCAGAAACATGTCAGGTCATAAGCTCTACATCCTCAGGGTTTGTGGACAAACACCTCAACCGATCTATTACTGGAAGGTACCACATCACCATAGCAGGACGTGCATAATAGTCTACTGCTTCATTTTCTTTGTTTCTGGGTTTTGAACTCTGTTGGGTCTTCTATTAGATCTTCTTTCTCTTCTTTCCTTTAGAAACAGAAGTTGCATTCTCTTCTTGTACACCACAATTTGGACAGTTGTCCAAGTCTTTGTAATCACCTCAATATAGGATACAGTGATTTCTGCACGCGTGGATCTTCTAGACACCCATAGTAAGCGGACTAATTAGCTTCTTTGCATAGTACGTGTTAGCAGGCACTTTGTTTTCCTTTGGAAGCATATCTCCGATAGTACTCAATAATGCATCGAAGCTAGTATCGGACCATCCATATCTAGCTTTCAACATCAACAACTTAAGCACAGACCGTAACGTCATGAACTCTTTGGTACAACCCTTAGTCTTATCGTACAATGGCTCTGCTGCTACCTTCTTCAAGGTCTCCGTACCTTTCATAAAGAACATTGATGGATCCGTATGACGATGCAATAGTGCAGCCATGAATTCTGCGTCTTCATCCGCTTTATTCGCCACATGAGTTCTATTGCCCTCGGTTCCTGCAACATTTACATCATCATGAACATCTGGCACGACGTGTTCACTCTGCTGGAGACAATGGCGTTGTCTCTCATATACGAACTAGCATACGTCGTCAACAAGCATATCTGGGCCATTGGCGTCGATGTTCGCAGGGTTCCCAGCTGTATACGGCGCAGAGCTACGCTCTCCATGCTTTGTCCAAATCAAGTAATCTTTCATAAATCCTTGGCAGACTAGATGAGACATGATTGATTTTGTGTCATCAAAAAACAACAAGATTTTTGCAGTCTATGCAAGGACAATATATGTGCTTCTTCTGTGTTCTCAAAGCATAGCTTTTGGCAGCATCGATAAACCTATGGATCTCGGGAATGTATGATGGATCTACTCTTGGTAAGTTATACATACAAAATTATCTCGTCCATCGTTAACGCTAATAGTTTAATGGATTTATATATTGTAATCACTAAAAAAGGAAACATGAATGTTTTGTGATATTAATTAACTAACCTTTTGATGATCAGCAAACTCTTTCAAAGGAATGTAGATGAAAACGACCCCTCGCTTGTATATTTCTCAATTAGTATACCTCGAGGCTAAATTGCATATAGTATTGTTAGAGATAGGAATGCATGAAACCCTATCATTGAATAACCTCATTCAAAAATAACCAAACAAATTAAATAAACAAACCTATACTAGCTAAATAAATCTTAATGATAAAATAAATAGTTAACGTCCAAGAATTAGTGAAAAGAACTAGTTAAATAAATATACCTCTCACTAATACTTAGTTATTTATCAATTTATGGATGAAACCCTAATAACTAAAGCAAGACTAATTAATGAAACCCTAATTAAAGCATCACCACTACTTAATTAAACTAAACATAACTAAATAATTAAACAAGAGTAATTAATTAGAGCATCAATTTCTAGAAAAAACCCTAATAACTAAAACAAGATTAATTAATAAAAGCCTAATTAAAAGCATCACTACTACTTAATTAAACTAAACATAACTAAATAATTAAACAAGAGTAACTAATGAAACTCTAAAGGTTAAACCCTAGATAAAAAAGTAAAACCCTAGAACGAAAAGTGGCTAGAATTAATGAAAAAAGGGAATAACCTAGCTACTCTTCTCTCACTAGAGATGAAACCCTAGATCCAAAAAGTGGCTAGAATTGAGCAAGAATGGTTAAAAAGAGGCAAGAGACACATAAACTAACCTTTCTTAACAACCTTCTTCGAAAAAATCAAGATCAAAACCTCCCCCCTTTTATTTTGTTAAATCTGGACCTCCAAATCTCCTCCAATGGAGACAAGGCACGAGCTACAGTTTTGGTGGGGAGGAAGAAGGGGATGTATTTATAGGAAGTTTATCACTAGCGGTTCACTTCAGGAACCGCCTGTGGAAAAGTGTCCACACAGGCGGTTTCTTATGTGAACCGCCAGTGCAAATGGTGCTATTTACACTGGCGGTTCACATAAGGAACTGCCTATGTAAATGTACATTAACACTGGCGGTTTCTTAAGTGAACCGCCAGTGTAAATGGCACCGTTTACACAGGCGGTTGACTTAAGGAACCGCCAGTGTTACTCCTTTTACACTGGCGGTTCTAAAGCTGGGACCCGCGTCTTGATTTCTAGTGGCGTGAGTTAACTAAAACCGCCTGTAAAAATGGATCCACACCGTCAAGGGAAATTGTCTGTGTACTAGTGTGTACCACCTCTTGCAACGGAGGCAGGCGTGAACATTGCTACCATGCCCTATTGCCATGCTTGGCAACGAACTACTATGGTTGCAATAAACTCCAACAGTTGCAACACTAAGCTAGCAACGGTTGCAATACCTTATTGCAACGCAACTTGTTGCAACCATTGGCAACGTTGCAATGTTTTCTCATCGTTGCGTAAGGGTTAAAAGTTAGTATTTAGCTTTGTCGATGTATACGCCTTCAATCCTAGGGTACCAATGTCTTGAGGAGTTGGTCCCAGATCGAAAACACGGACTCGCCCCCTTGGTTCCTTAATTTACTCCACAAACAGCAGCAACCTTCCTGAATTGTCCTATCCATCAACTCCGGACGGGCTTCAACAACTTCTTTCAGCTCATTCTAGGAAGAATGAATATGTATGTTTATAAATCATTGTTACATATTTCATTCAGCAAACTAGTGTTGGACCGTGCTTTCTAGAAAAAACTTACAATTGTTGATGCTGCTGGCCTTAAAGGCACTCCATTTTGTCTTGTATGTGCTTTTATATAGAGTTCATCTCTTCGAGGAGGGCGCCCAAGTTACTAACCCTACAGGTTTTAAATTTGCACGTGAAAATGCTCCAAAAATGATCCATTCAAATGAGATAACACTGATATGTTTCTGTACCAGTTTATGTGCAGTACAAACATAGCTCACACTGCCTGCTGTATGAAGAAACTTCAACTTTGCACGATTGTCTTTTCCTCTTGCCATCCAAGCCTATGATAAAAAAGTGTCACAGTTGCATGTATGTTGATAAAAACAAGTCCAATCGGCAAGTAACTAAAAAAATAGATTCATATTAGTTAATCCTCACTTGAGACTCAGGAGGCCTCCAATACTTGATAAGAGAATTCCTCAGTTCCTCATCAGTCAATGTCTCATCAAAAATTATTGTTTTAGGTTTTCCTTAAACTGCTTCCATTTTGCTCCAACAGTAGCCATAAACCAGTCCAGCATCATAGATATCATACCGTTTCTGGTAAGTCAAGAAAAATAAGCCAATCAGTAAACAATGGTAGCAAAAACTGCTGCACTGCTGGCTGCACTGAACTGCTGCTGGCTGTATAAGGACTGAACTGCTGCACTGGTAGCAAAAATAAACTTAACTGCTGGACTCTGTATGGGATGCATAATCTGGACTCTATGTATGATTAGCACTAAAGATCAAATTATTAGTTAAATAGTTTCTGAAGTATGAGTAATAGTTTCTGTCCAACGTAGTTCCTTTTGGCACTTGTAACTGAATGGACACCGTACATGAACATCATGCTTATTCAACAGCTGCACTGCTGCAGTACAGTTTCATGGGTTTAGCTAATCAATTCTATCAAGAGAATAGATAGAGGAAACTTGATACGATGAAGTACCTTTATGTCATCCCAAAGTTCAATCTTCTTTGCAGAATCTACAAAGCCTCCAATCAGCGTATCCAACTGGCAATATTTTCTGCAATTGAATTCCAATAACACTTGAAAGTTTCCTAAAATTTTCTCCAACAGGCTGCCCAAATTTATTTAGTTCTATTTTGATTTTAGGCATGCCAGGTGCCCTTAATAATATATCTTCCATTCTACTGATATTCCTTCCTTTCCTCTTCTTTTTTATATTACGATGCATATTTGCAACTGTTAGGTTCATCAGGAATTAGCTACAAGATCACTGTCAGGGTAAGTTACAATACATGCTACGAATATCACCTTCATTGTCACTTAAGAAGTCTCCAATTGTTTCACAGTTAGGAACATCAGGAATTTGCTCATTTGCAATTGCAATCACAGAACTACTTGTTCTTTGAGGCCTTGGCTGCAAATTATGATCGTTAGGTGCTGCTTCACTTGTGCTTCTGAGTTTTCCACAAGAATATCGTGTGATTGTGAATTAGTCATCTACAAAACTGTAAGTACTATTGTAACATGATAATTCATTGCAGGAAGATTAGGTTGACCTTTGTTCTTTTCCTAGGTTCAATTGGCTGCATCATGGTTTTCAGAGAAGGAATATTAAGAGATTCCATCATCTTTGGTTTCTTGCAACTTGTGCGAACTTCTGCAGCTCATACGGATTGATAAAGGCATCCTTATTGTTTCATCTTGTGCTTGACATTTTCTCCTGAGAAGGAACAAACAAGTCAGCCAATTTTGATTATGCTAGCAATAATGCAGACATAAGGGCAACTATTTTGCAACTAAACAATAACCTAAACATGGCAGCCACATTGTGCAAACAAGATTTACTTCTTAGATTGGTTTATAGACTTTTTTGATCAACAATTATACCATCTATGTCTGTTCTAACAGCAGGGATAATCCCATTAACAACATCCACAGTCACACCAGCATTTAAATCAGGCAATGGCATAACTAGTCCATTGCCATTTTCTGTGTGCTCAATCTCCAAATTATCGATGTTATAGTAGTCTCTCGGTTTTGATTGAGAAGCAGCAACTTACTCAGTATCAATTATATCAGGAACATAGAAGAATTGAACTGCTTGTGATGCCAGAATGAAAGGTTCATCTGAAATTTTTTTCATCCGTATTGAATAAATGCTTAAAGTTGACACTGGTGACCCCGAATTGATCGGTCTTAACCCATTTGTCTTGCACACGGTTGTCAACCCAATCACACTCGAGAAGAACCACATTAGCTTCGTGTTCATATTTCAGTTCAACAATCCTTTATAACTCCATAATAAGTTTTCTTTCCCATTAGGAAGTCATTGTTATTTCCACTTTCAAAGCATGTTGTCTCTACAACTAGAGCAGCCCCACTATTTTGAATAGAACTACCTACATCATAGGAATCTATGTGGAAACCAAATCCATTTATTGTGTAGCTATTGTATGTTCATGCAACCATCATTGGCATCTTACCTAAAATTTTTATCTCATTTGGTGCTTCCTCACACATTTCTTTCACCTGAGGTTAAATGAAATACTTGGATTAATTATTAAGATAGATGTGAACCATCGGAAATAACATGTGTCAACGGTTGGACATCACTGTCATCGCTTGACGAGGATATTGGGGAAGAAACATGTGTATTCCTCGCTGAAGCAGCACGGCCGGGCGGAGCACGCGCCGGGCGTGCAGGAGCCTTATCGTCACGATCAAGCCTCCTCGGCACACGCCCCCTTCCAGAAGAGTACCTTCTCAGATCAGATCCTTCATTGCCACGAGCCATGGGAAAAACAACAAATGACCTGAAATGCAGAACACGGGACGATTAAGAGCAAGCAAGTACGATCAGCTTACGTGAACGATCAAATGACTACTCAGAAAACATAATAAAATAAGAGGAACGAGAATAACCCTGGGGTGGAGAATCAAAGTGATGTGCAAGCTGATGTGACTTGTGAGTCCGTCCAAATACAGATGCTCATATTTATAGTCTCGCCAATGTCATACAGTTAGGAAGGCTATCAGTGATTCAGTGAGTAATCAAGGAAATGAGAAAAGAGGATCGCCAGTGATTGAAGCATGCCGTCCCAGCTCACGGGATAGCAGAAGCTGAAAATTCTTTTTGGTCGATACTCAAAACAGCAACGTCTAGAAACTGTACATTTCGCTAAGTCAAGTCCAATTCGCAATACGAATAGCACTTAACTTAGCGAGGGGGCATGTTTGACGGATTTTAATACGTTACCGCGAGTATATTCAAGTCCTCGATACTTGATGACTGGATAAAAGAAAATGTACAAAATGATATATGCAAAATATATGGAATTAGTACGAAGCATGAAACCACATGGGGTTCATTTGTTTCATGGAAAGGCAAGTATTTCGGAGTTTCACTAAAATTAATTATCGACACAGGGTGACCAATAAATGTGTGTCCTGCCACTCAAAGCACATATATATTTGTACACGTCTATTTATCTTTGTGCAAAGGTAGATGACCGCACGACTACATACGTATTAACGTGGTTGATTTCTATATAGCTGGAGCCAAATACGGAGGCCCACTTAGCAGCTGCAGCATGCTTCATATAGGTGCACCCGGTTCACCTTGTGATGGCTGAAGACTACGTTACTTTTAAGAATGGAAATGTGCACAATACAAGGAAACACGTATTATTTGACAAATCTATAGATTATGGAAATCTTTGCAGGCACCTTTTGATTATGGGATGTCTCAAGAGGAAATATACTTGCGCATTGCATTTATGGAAAACATCATTCGTGATTGATTCTCTTGATGAAAAGGGATTGGCCGGAGAAGGAAAGATATAATATAGAAATCAAAGCACAGTAGCAGGTAGCACGGCAAGGCATTGATCACGTAAGTGATTTACATTGCCTCGATCCTCCCTTGGCTCTTCCCAGCTGGCCTATAAAAGGAGAGCTGCTGTACACGCTAGGGAGGACGGACTCAGACCAGCACACCCACACACATCGCTAGGCACAGGCAGAGAGAAGGCTCTTCCTCTACCTGCTGCCACTCGCCATCTGCCTGTACGTACAAGAAGAAGAAGAAGAGCAGCCTCGCTCGGCTGTTCTGCCGCTTGCACTGGTGCTCGTCCACCAAAGGAGAGACGCCTGGAGCCGAGCAAACAAACTTCGGAGGAGGAGATGATGGCGGCCACAGGTGGTTACACGAACTAATTCATCTCTTTGCCTTTAGTTTCATGCACAAACAGGTTGACACATGGATGGTAGCTGAGCATGCGGCCGGGAAGAAAGACAGCTGCGAATCCGCGACGACTTGATCCGTCGTCTTCGCTTGGGCTGATGCCGTCGCTGCACTCGGACCTTGATCGCTCGAGGGCCGCAGCCACATGTTGCTAAACACGAGATGCTGCACCATCATTGTCATCTCCGGCAAGCTTGTACCACCCGTCAACCACACCCATGCACGTCTGATGAAGCTGCAGCATCATGGCTAGAAGAAGGCAAAGGTCACGCACATGACTTGCTGAACTCTTCACGTTGGCGCAGCGTCAGTGAGAAAGCACAACGCGACACATAGAGTTCACGCTGTGCTGGGACGTCGACGTCACCATAGTCATTGCCAGAATGTTGATGGCATTGTTCAGCTAGCCTTTGTCGAGATGACCATCGTCACAAGCATGTCCGAGCTTGCCGATCAGATCGTGAAGTTTATTGAAGCATGTCACAGCACTCGGGATGGCTGCCGAGTTCGTCGCGCCATCCGGGAGGCAGCAGGAGATGCCGCACGTTGTTGGAAACCATCTTCTTGAAGGCCACCTGAAGCCCTTCATTGATGTGATTAATATACACACGCAAGAGCCGTATTGACGGAGTACAGTGACAACAAGAAGCTAACGAGAAGATATGCATGCATGCGCTATGCATGCAAGCACATACACTTGTTTATGCCAGGCAGCTACAAGAGAATTAATTAAGAAGCGCCGGCGTTCCAAGTCACACCACGTTTATAATTGCTTTATCATTTAAGCATTATTGGGCATACACATACGTGTGCTAATGTCGAGCTAGCTAGTCGACGCTTTACCTCTTCTCCATGCATATTACCACCAAGAAAGCATGATGTTCACGCGCCACCCGTGACCGACGAGGCCGGACGGCAAGGCGAGCGTACCCTGAGCAATGGCTACGCTATAATGACACTACGGACCGACGAGGCTGTAGATCACGCCAATGCCTGCATCCACATATCATCCACCACCACGCATGGAGAAGACAGAAGCGGAGACGAGGATGACGACCACGCGCAGCTTAATCGGAGGTTTTTTGTGGATTTAATCCATGGGAGTAATTAACCGGGAGCTTCTATTTAGCCCCGGGAACCAGAGATCTCACATCGCCCAAGTTAGATGGCCCTCGCGTCATGAGGCTATGGAGCAAAAAAAAATGTCAAAGGGAACTTGTAATTTTGTTGATCAAAGAATTAATGAAATACATGTTCCCTATCTATTCGTCTTTATTTGTGTACTTAGTACACTGGCACGCCCGCGATTTGTACATTTTTATTTCTCCCCGCGTGTTGTTGCATTTTTGTCACAAACAGCTGTGAAGGTGACCTGCAACAAAGGTGGAGTGTGCTGCGGGCTAGATGAAAGTGTAGACGAGCAATACAGTACCGTCGAAAAAAATGCATGTAAATTTAGTTAAGCAATTTAATAGCACTAGTCATGCAAGATATTAGGAATCTGGTGGCAATTTTATTTTTTGTGTCCAACACAAAAAATGTGCCTATATTCTTTACTCTTTTTTACTGTCAAGCACTACTTTATATTCTAAGTAACATTAACCATGCACATGCAACTAGGGGAAGCCTGAGATTCTATTTTCTCAAGTTGGGAAGTGCAGATTGGGAGTGGAGGTGCTAACTAATGTAGGTGACATATTATTGTTCACAGATCATTCTCTTTTCCTTTTTTTACTATTATGATGGTCTTTTCTGTTCAACCATTGATTAGTTTGCCTTTTTTTTTTTTTTTTTACAAAAACTAGTTATTGATATCATCACCCTGCCTCTGTTTGATATGTATTTTTGCAAATAAATCGGGGGTTGGGGACAGGGTTGTGGGTTGTGGGTTGCAAATGAACACTACACTATACTTGCCTTTTCAGAATACAAAAATTGCCTAATTAGAAATACATTGTTGCCTAATGAATGATACTTAAATTGCCTTGGAATATCTTACCTAATTGATGAAATAGAGCTACGAATATTTGACACAACACAGGTTTCTTTCTCAAGTGTAGCAAAGATGTTTGTACGCATGCAAGGTCTTCTATAGGAAGCCAACACACAGTGTATGTGTTTATGCTTAAGCAATTTACTTATTGTGCCTTAGCAATTTTTCAACTGTAGCTTGGCAATTTAGTGATGTGACTTGACAACTTTTTACTGTGTGGCTGCATGCAGTAGAAATATGTTTTATCTTGGTTGCTGTGATCTGTGTTGTGCCTCCCCCAAGTGCAAGGCTAGCTAAGCTAACTACCCTCCTGCCTAACTAGTCTCCATGCCTATCAACCTACCAATCTAGTAACTGAGCTCAAATGTTCTTTCTTTGCTTGCTTGCTGTGTTGCCTGAGACTGCAAGATTTCTCTGCTCATATCCCCCTGCTGCTTCTATTTGCCCTTTCTTTTCTCATTTCTCTCACTTGTGTTAATGTAATTTGGCAGTGGCAGCAGCAATAAGTAGTGGAAATTTTTTTCACTTTAATCTTTGTTAATTCCTACAGGAAATATGATGAAGTGTGCGCATGCAAGGTCTACTAGATGGTGCATTTGAAAGTATTAAGCAGAGAAGCAAATCTTATGTGCAGTGTATGCGCATGCAAGGTCTACTAGATGGTGCATTTGAAAATATTAAGCAGAGAAGCAAATCTTATGTGTAGTCATCCTGGGAGTACATATGTCAAATAATTTGGGACGTTATTGTTTTTTATGTAGTTCTCAATCATTTAGCTTCTTTTTTTTTGTAGTTCTAATAATATATGTAGTTCAATGTGTTATGCATTGCTGAGAAATTAGAGCCTTTTTTGTGCAGGCCGTGGTGTTATTTTATTTCAAATTTGCATAAAAAAATTCAATTTTGTCAAAGATGGTAAATTAGGAGGCCGTTCCCACTTTTGGCGGCAAAACTATTGGGCCGCTCGAAAATTCTCTCCTCACGCGCTCTTGGCACAGCCGAAAAGCAGACGGTAGCATTTTTGCCAAAAAAGGAAAGCAGCGGGATCAAATTTTCTAAAATGGTGTGCAGTCGGATGGTGGGTTTCCTGCATGTGCATGCCGTAGTAAAGTCCCAAAATAAATCCCATGAGGCAGTCCCATAGCTGTAGAAATTCTCTTATACCAGTCCAGGATAGGCCTCCTTAAATGTCCCTTGGCCATTCCACATTGGTGAGAGCTTCAACCATAGTCCAGCTTTTGCGAATTCTTGGGGAGGCACAAGCAAAGACAGATGGTGCAAGATTTTCAATCAAACACCCGTGAAGCCACCGATCAGTCCAGAAAAGAGTATTGTGTCCATTCCCTACCTCTATAGTGATTGCAATGGCAAACAGAGCTATCGAGTTAGGGTGCGATGGAAGTTCCAGGTGGGACCATGGACGATCAGCTTTAGTCTTTTTGAATCACTGCCACCTGATTTGCAAAGCCCAGGCCATCACCTCCTATTTAGGGACTCATGACCTTCTCCCAAGCCACAAGACAACAACCTCCATTAGCCTTTTCCTTTTCCTGCCATAAAAAACCCCTTCTAATTTTATCCACTGCCTCGATGAACCATTTCAGGACGCTGATGGTGATTAACAAATAGATAGGCATGGCAGAGAGAACACACCTGACTAACGTGGCATGTCCAGCCCTGTTCATGAGCACCGCCTTCTAGCATGGGTGTTTGTCCGCGATTTTCTCAATCCATGGCAGGTCCCTCTTAAGAAGCTTCTTATTTGATAACGGTAGGCCAAAGTATTTACACGGAAACTCTAAGATTGTACCCGAAAGAATATCTTCAATTGCTGCCAAAGACCCTCCTGCACAGCTGATGGGAATAATATTGCTTTTTTGAATATTAGTTTGCAATCATGAAGCATCCCCAAACACCTTGAGAATATCTCTAGTGATCTGCAGTTCCTTTTCAAGTGGCTTAATAAATAAGGCAACATCATTAGCATATAGGGAAAGTCTTTGTTCAGCCACCCGTGGGGATAATGGTTGCAACAGTCCCTCATTCCCTGCCTCCACAAATAAACTATTAAGCACATCCATCACTAAAATAAAGAGCATGGGGGATAAAGGGTCCCCTTGCCGAAGACCTCACTGATGCTGTAGTTCTCCCGGTTCTCCGTTCACTAAGATTCGAGTTGAGGATGATGATAACAGACTGGCCACCGAATTGTGCCATATTTCTAAAACTCATTTCTCCAAATCATCGTTTGGAGAGTTATTTGAATAAATCGCTTCTATATCTTGCCACACACTCTAGAGAGTTAACCTCATTGTCCATATTTGGCTAGCGAGAAATTCGGAATAGAGAATAACTATATTTGTATATCCAATTAGACAAGCTGTTGGAGTGTACTTTTTCACCAAAACCTCTATTCCTAATGATTATGAAGGAGACTCTTGGAGTTGCTCTTATGTCCTCTTTTACTCTCCGTGAATGAAATTTGACATTCGAGTGGTTAACGTCTCAAATTGAAGTAATCCGTTTTTGCAGTGATGATTTTTATTCGAACAAGACAATCATCCATATGCAACGTATTTGAGAAACTGTAAGAGCTTACTCAATTCTGTGCCGCACAACTATTTTGCCAAACATTTCAAGCACTGTGCATATTTCATCTCTATGAATGTGTTCAAAAGCACCTTACACTTTTCTCACTCTGTTGCAGGAATTTTTTTTTTTTTTTTGTGGGGGTGGAATCAGGGGAGCTCCCACTAGTACACAAACCATTTCTCTTGACACTAACGTTTTATTTCTACTGGGCGGTTTTGCTTTACAACAGCCAGTAGAAATCGGCTCTATTTCTACAGGCGGTTCTCTTAAGGAACCGCAAAAAACCGCCTGTAGAAATCGACTATTTCTACTGGGCGGATTTCTTAAGGAACCGCCAAGTAGAAATCGATTTCTACCGGCGGTTCCTTAAGAAATCGACAAGAGAAATAGTTTGAAATTAATTTTTTGAATTTTTCAAACTTCCTCAGATGGAGAAACTCCCAAAATAAAAAGTTGTAGATCTCAAAAAGTTATGAAACTTTGTAGTTGACAACTTTTTCATTTGAATTCATCTTTTTTATGGAAAACTACGAACGGAATTTTCAAATTTGAAATTCAAATTTTGCAAATGACCTCGGATGGAGAAACACTCTAAATGAAAGTTGTAAATCTCGAAAAGTTATGAAACTTTGTAGTTGAACACTTTTTTATTTGAATTTATTTAGACCCAGAAATATTGAATTTACCACCGGTTTGGGATAATATGTGGGGAACTGAAACGGGATATAGATACAAGTGACCTATGGGTGGAGTGGTAGGGGGGCTACGCGCAAGGGGGAGGTCGTGGGTTCGAACTCTCACGGCCGCGTAGCGCGCGATTTTACGTGAAAAAATACGTGACTTGCCTCCCCTGGTTTGAAAAATATTTTTTGCTTTTTTAAAAATATTTTTTGCTAATTTTTTCGTGTTTTTTTTTGGGCATCGATTTCTACAGCGATTCCTTAAGAGAACCGTCTGTAGAAATTGATTTGTACTTGGCGGTTTTCATCCAACCGCCGGTGGAAATGTGCCATTTTTACTGGCCTCTCCCACACTAGTACACAAATCATTTCTCTTGACGGTATGAAATTATTTGTACAGGCGGTTTTGGCCATTGGATGCCACTGAAAATCAAAAGGTGGGTCCCACAACTAAAACCGTCTGTATAAATATATTAGCACTGGCGGTTCCATTAGAAACCGCCAGTATAAATAGCAAGATTTATACTTGGCGGTTTACTTAAGGAACCGCCAAGGTGCTAATGAGTATCAACACAGGCAGTTGCTTAAGCTAACCGCCTGTGTAAATGAGGCTATTTACACAGGCGGTTGACTTAAGGAACCGCCTGTATTGATTATTTTATAGGCAGTTCCTTAAGTGAACCGCCTCTGCTGATCTTGCTATATATATCCCTCCCTTCTTCCCCACCAGAATAGTAGCTCGCAGCCACCTTTCATTGGAGGTAATTTTGGAGGTCCGTATTTAACGAGATACAAGAGGGAGAGGTTTTGATCTTAATTTCTTCGAAAGAGGTTGCTAAGAAAGGTTAGTTTATATATCTCTTACCTCTTTTTAACCATTCATCCTTAATTCTAGCCAAATTTTGGATCTAGGGTTTCACTTTGGAGAGAGAGAGAAGAGTAGCTAGGTTTTTGCTATTTTTTCATCATTTTCAGCCACTTTTTAAACTAAATTTTTACTTTTGTATCTAGAATTTAGCCTTTAGAGTTACATTAATTAGTCTTGTTTAATTATTTAGTTATATTTAGTTCCACTAAGCAGTAGTGATGCTTTAATTAGGGTTTTTTCTATTTAATTAATTGCTATAGTTTAATTACTTAGTTATTTTTTGGTTAATTAAGTATTGGTGATGCTTTAATTAGTATTTCATTAATTAGTTTTTATTAGGATTACATCTACAAATTGATGCTTTAATTAATTAGTCTTATTTAATTATTTATTTTTCTTAGCTTAATTGAGTACTCGTGATTAGGGTTTTATTAATTAGTCTTGCTTTAGTTATTAGGGTTTTATCCATAAACCGATGATTTAATTAATAGAGATGGGTTTAACTAAGTATTAGTGAGAGGTATATTTATTTAGCTAGTTCTTTTAACTAATTCTACGGAGTAAACTATTTAATTTATCATTAAGATTTAATGAGCTAGTTTAGGTTTGTTTTTTATTTTGTTTGGTTATTTCTTGAATGAGGTTAATGATTGAGTGTTTTATACATTCCTAACTCTAACAATTCTATATGTAATTTAGCCCAGGGCGTGTACTATTTGAGAAATATACAAGCGAGGAGTTATTTTCATCTATATTCCTTTGAACGAGGGTACTGATCATCTAAACGTTAGTTAATTAATATCATAAAACATTCATGTCTCCTTTTTAGTGATTACAATATATAAATCTATTAAACTTTTTAACAAGTAACGATGGATAGAGCATTCTGGATGTATAACTTATAAAAAGTAGATCCATCATACATACCGAGGTCCATAGGTTTATCGATGCTTGCCAAAAATTATGCTTTGAGAACACAGACGAAGCACATATATTGTCATTGCATAGACTGCAGAAATCTTGTTGTTTTTGAAGACACAAAACCAATCATAGCTCATCTGGTCTGCCGAGGATTTATGAAAGATTACTTGATTTGGACAAAGCTTGGAGAGGGTAGCTCTGCGCCGTAGACAGCTGAAAACCCTGCGAACCTCGACGCCAATGGCCCAGATATGCTTGTTGATGATGTATGCAAGTTTGTACACGAGACAGAACACCATTGCCTCCAGCAGAGTGAACATGTTGTGCCCGATGTTCATGATGATGCAAATGATGGAGGAACCGACGACAACAGAACTCAAGTGGAGGATGAAGACGCAGAATTCATGGCTGCATTATTGCATCGTCATATGGATCCATCAATGTTTTTCATTAAAGGTATGGAGGCCCTAGAGAAGGCAGCAGTAGAGCAACTGTACGATGAGAGTAAGGGTTGTACCAAAGAGTTTACGACATTACGGTCTGTGCTTAAGTTGCTGATGTTGAAAGCTAGGTATGGATGGTCTGATGCCAGCTTCGATGCATTATTGAGTACTCTCGGAGATATGCTTCCAAAGGAGAACAAAGTGTCTGCTAACACTTACTATGCAAAGAAGCTAATCAGTCCGCTTACTATGGGTGTCCAGAAGATCCACGCATGCAGAAATCACTGTATCCTATATCGAGGTGAAAACAAAGACTTGGACAAATGTCCAAATTGTGGTGCAAGTCGGTACAAGACGAAAAAAGACTATCTACAAGAGGAGAATGTAGCTTTCGTTTCTAAAGGGAAGAAGAGAAAGAAGACCCAACAGAAGACTCAACAGAGTTTAAAACTCTGCAGCAAAGAAAATGAAGAAGAAGATTATTATGCACAGAGAAGGGTTCCTACTATGGTGATGTGGTACCTTTCGATAGTAGATCAGTTGAGGTGTTTGTTCGCAAACCCAGAGGATGCAGAGCTTATGACCTAGCATGCTTCTGATAAGAACAAAGTAGATGGAAAGCTTCGACATCCTGCCGATGGAAAGCAATGGTAAAAATTCAATGATGACCACCTAGAATTTGCTAAGGAGACAAGAAATGTTAGGTTCGCACTATGTATCGACGGAATGAATCCCTTTGTCGAAAGGAGCAGCAAGCACAGCACGTGGCCAGTTATACTCACCATCTACAACCTCCCTCCACACTTGTTGCAGAAGCGCAAATATCTTTTGCTAACCATTCTTATTTCTGGACCTACACAACCTAGTGTTTACATGGATGTATTTTTGGAGCCATTAATGGAGGAAATGAGAATATTATGGGATACAGGTGTTGACATATTGGACGAATACGGGAAAGAGTCATTCACGCTGAGAGCAATTATTTTTGTTACGATCAACGATTACCCAGCTCTCTTTGTATTGTCAGGACAGTTCAAAGGTAAGGTCGGTTGTGTAGTATGCTTGCATGAAACCTTTTACGTGTCCCTCAGTGCATCCAACAAGATAGTGTACATAAGGCACAGACGTTTCTTATCGAAAGGACATAGGTACCGCTTGCGAAAGATGGATTGGTACTTTGACAACCATGATGAACTAAGGTCCACTGCTCCATCAGGTAATAGTAAAGGTCACAGAGTGTACGAGATAGTTAAGAACATCAAGTTTGTATTTGGCAAGAAGACAAAAGATGGAAAAGCAAGAAAGCATGTGAAGCCAACTGCGGGGGCTACATTCAAGAAGATATCAATTTTCTTCAAGTATTTGCCATATTGGAAAGAGTTTGACGTACGGCACGCGGTCGATGGTATGCAAATTCAGAAGAATGTGTTTGAAAGTATAATTGGTACCTTGCTAGACATAAAGGGTAAGACAAAGGAAGGACTGAGTTCACGTCAGGACCTAGTCAATTTGAAGATAAAACCTGAACTTCACCCGGTTTTGCTAGATAATGGAAAGTACCACCTTCCGGCAGCAAGCTACAACCTGAGCACGGATGAGAAACATGCGATGTGTGTGTGGTTGAAGAAATTGAAAGTTTCAGCTGGATTCTGCTCTAACATTAAGAGCATTATGTCAATGAAGGACCTTACACTCACCAACTACAACTCACATGATTGCCATATGATGCTGACAACTTTTCTCCCTATTGCCATCAGGGTTATAAGTCCAGTGTTCTTAAAGATGGCAATCACACGGTTGTGCTTCTTTTTTAACGAGATATCATAGAAGGTAATTCACCGCGAGCAGTTAGAGTCTCTTTAGGAATTCGCAGTGGAGACAGTGTCGCAGCTTGAGATGTGTTTCCCACCATCTTTCTTTGATATAATGGTACACCTTGTCGTGCATTTGGTGCCACAAATACAGGCATTGGGTCCCATGTATTTGCATGAGATGTGGACATATGAGCATTTCATGTCAATACTGAATGTGTACGTATCCACTCATGCTCGTCCTGAGGTATCCATGATAGAGGGATACACTACCGAAGAGGCCATTAAGTTCGGAGGTCCATTTGTAACAATTGCCTAAAAGACCAGATTGCAATAGGTTTGCCTTCGTCCCGACATGAGGGCAGACTATATGGGTGTGGGAGGATGGGCCAGAAATTATTCATCCCATCAGACTACAATATTGTCCTCGAGGCGCATCATAGCATCCTACATCAGCTCTCGATAATGGAGCCTCTGATCAAACAACACATAGAAGAGCTAAGTGATTATAACCCTGGGTAAACAAAGGATTGGATATCAAAGGAACACAAGCGTCGATTCGCCACATGGCTAATGAAGCAGAACATTCCAAATGGAGAAACAATTGAGCAATAAACTATCAAGAGATTGACAGCTGGACCATCTCGCCAGGTCACATCATGGCACACCTATGATATTAGTGGCTTCACGTTTTGTACTACTTCTAGGGACAAAAAGAGCATGGCGCAAAACAGTGGTGTTCATTGCGAGGCCATAGATGATTCAAATGAAACTGCTACATATTTTGGATTTGTTGATGATATATGGGAACTAGACTATGATTCATTTAAGACACCCGTATTTCGATGCCAATGGGTTGATGACAAACATGTCACAGTGGATAATTATGGCTTGAGAGTTCTTGATCTAAGCAAAGTAGGTTACAAGGATGACCCTTGGATCCTTGCTACCCGTGCTGCACAGGTATTCTATGCCGAACAGATCCTTTCTAAGGAAGAGAAGAAAAACACCGACAAGACCAAGCATGTAATTCTTCCTGGAAAGCAGCAAGCTTTAGCAGCTGATGGTGTAATTGACCTGGATGACTTCAACCAGTTTGGACACATGTCTCTCTTTACAGATCATCCATCGAAGATAAGGAATGTTAAGCGGAATATCGCAAAAATTTCATTGCCATGGGTGCGCCACGATAGAGAAGGAAGAACAGTAGTTGGCTAGCTTGTATCTATTTAAGTTAATGTCATATGTTATAATATATCAGTGATAATTTGTACTTATGTATTGCTGTCTCTTGGTATTCCTTTTCTACTTGTTTAAGTCCTTTTCTTTCTACTTCTTTAAGTATAAAGTAAATAACCTAAAAGAAATATCCTAAAAGACATATCCGAAAAGAAATAATCTAAAAGAAATATCCCAAAAGAAATAACCTAAAAGAAATATCCTAAAAGAAATAACCTAAAAGAAATAATCCAAAAGAAATATCCCAAAAAATAACCTAAAAGAAATAACCTAAAAAGAAATATCCTAAAAAGAAATATCCCAAAAGAAATATCCTAAAAGAAATAACCTAAAATCTGGATGCATTTGCATTGACGGTTCTCTAAGACAACCGCCAGTGAAAATGTCATTTCCGCTGGCGGTTTCTAATGTGAACCGCCAGTGGAAATGTATTTCCACAGGCGGTTGTCCTAGAGAACCGCCAGTGAAAATGATTTCCACTGGCGGTTTTTAATGTGAGCCGCCTTGTGTTAGTGTGTTTGTATATATAGCACAAGCGCGACACTTAGCGAAATTTCAACTTGGTGGGCACGAACTCAAGCAACACGACGCCGTTAGGCTACCAAATTTCTCCACCACGTGATCTCCACTGCCACCAGCGAGCACCACCGCCGCACGCGAGAACAGCCGCCGCCACCGGAAGGCCGAGCCGCCTCCGTGACGCCTGCGCCACCGCCACCGGAGCTCCGCCGCCGCATTTCACCGTCCGGCCGAGGCGAAGCACCACCGCCAAAGCCACTTCAGGTTGATTCGATGGTGAGCAGCGGGCGCCTCCTTCTCACGAAGCACCGTAGGCCCCGCCGGAGCTCGAGCACGAGCTCCCGACGCCTCCTGCTCCCATGACGCACTCGGGCCGTGCTGGGGCTGGGCGGCGGCCCACCACCGGGCTGCAAGCGCGCCGTGGTGGTCCGCCTCCTCGAGCCGCACCCCCTGCACCGCTCCCCACCTACCTGCCTCCCCCGGCAGAGGCCCCGGCAGAGGAGCGGCGGCCGCGCCGGCGGGCTGGCCGGCGGGTGCCCTCCCCGCGGTAGGGGCAGCAGCGGCTGGCGTGGTGGGCCGGCCTGCCCTTGCAAATACTTAGCATTCTTTTTAAAATTTAATATTTAATATTGTTCTTTTATTTTTTAATAGTTTATAACTTAGTTAATTTAGTTAACTAATGTAGTTAATTATGTTGCTAATTATGTTAATTTAAGTTCTTTAATTAGAGCTTGTTTTCTATTAATTTACTGATCACCGCCTCGATAGCTGCCATCGAAGCATCGTGCCACCGTCTTCTCATCGTTCTCCGCCGCCGTCGATTCAGTCTCTCCTCCACGCCGCATAAGTAAATATTCGCTGCTCTTTTTTAATTAATCACTATGCTATATATTATGCTAGTTAGGGTTACGGTGTAGAAGATTAGCGAAATGTTATATTATTTCCTAAGTTAATGACTTAAGTACTTAAGTTAGCGAGAAGATTAGCGAAGATTAAGTTAATGGCCTTGCTAAGTACTTAAGTTAATGACTTTGCTAAGTACTTAAGTTAGAGAAGATTGCTAAGTACTTAAGTTAATGACTTTGCTAATTAGTGAAGATTAAGTTAATGACTTTGCTAAGTACTTAAGTTAATGACTTTGCTAATTAGCGAAGATTAAGTTAATGACTTTGCTAAGTACTTAAGTTAATGACTTTGCTAAGTACTTAAGTTAGAGAAGATTGCTAAGTACTTAAGTTAATGACTTTGCTAAGTACTTAAGTTAGAGAAGATTGCTAAGTACTTAAGTTAATGACTTTGCTAAGTTAATGACTTATACATTATTAATATTTATGAAATGTTATATTAGAGAAGATTGCTAAGTACTTAAGTTAATGACTTTGCTAAGTACTTAAATTAATGACTAGCAAAGATTATTGTACTCATGTTAGCTTATTATATTTAAAGTTAGCGAGAAGATGACTTCTCCAAAATCTGAAGAGAGGGCAGATGACCAACGTCTAGAGTCACCAAAAAAGACTCGTACACCCCCAGAACCACGGTTAGTTTCACGCAATTACGAAGCCATGAAGATTTATTTTTTTAACGTAAAACCCTATCAAATTAACTGACATAGTTTTTGCCCTGCATTTAGAACGATAAATCCTCCGGAAGAAGAAGAACATGATTTGCATTGTGATATGTTGGAAGAGGAAGAAGATGATTTGGAAGGTGACATATTGGAAGAAGAGGAAGATGACGGGAACCGAAGTGATCCATGCCCTAGCATAGACAGGCCACGTCATCAAAGCGAAGACCCAGATTGTGACCCCGCTGATGAGGTATAGTTAGTACGTGAAAAACCAATACTTCCATTTATAGTATTATACGTGCCGATCCTTACACTCTTGAATTGCTTCGGACAGGAGGTTGTCTCAAATGCGGGAGATTCTAGCAGAAGAAGAAGACGTGCCACACGGCGAAGCACTAGAAACGACTGAGACAACCACTTCGAAATCAAGAAAGAGGAAACTGAGTGATCGAAAACGCGGTGAGAGAGGAACAAGCAAGTGGCCAGAGAAGACGTATATTATTCCCAACATCGGCCCAAAAGGAGAGCCTATAGGGTCTGATGAGGTGGCTGCCAAGTTACGGAATGCCATTGGTTTCTTAGTCAGGGATAAACTGGACATCACAATCCCTAGGTGGCCGAATGTGAGTGCAGATAAAAAGAAAGAGCTATGGGATAAGTTCATAGAAAGGTTTGTTTTCTCTACGGGGATGGAGAAACTTGTGAAGGATTATTTTTTCAAGCAGATTGCAACATCATTTCAAAACTACAGATTAGAGATGAATACCAAATTTCTGAGGAAAGGGTTGGACCCAATGAGCAAGTATAAGATCACCTCTGGGCAAAGTGGGAAGTATTCAAGGCGCAGAAGAAAGACCCAACTTTCAAAGCCAAGAGTGAAGCTGCTTCAGAACTTGCAAAGAGGAACAAATACCACCATCACCTTGGCACGGGTGGTTACAAGCTGCAGATTCTGAAATGGCGGTAGAGGAGGAGGAGCTAAAGAAACAAGGCAAGACTGTGCTCTCAGGGGAAGTTGGCGAGAGGTCGGCGAATTGGCTCAGAGGAAGAGGAACTAAACAAACTCTTGCCGGTGTGAACTGTCCCTTAGAAATCACACCGGCAGCTGACAGGAAGTTGGAACTAGCAGCGGAGGTAAAACAAGGGACATTGAAGCCATAAAGGGAGAGGGACATCTTGAGTCTTGGTCTGGGCAACCCTGAGCATCCTGGACGTGTACGAGGCATCTCGTCAAAGAAAGGATGGAAAGATGGATTTGGTGAGGAGTGGGTGGGCATGTATAAGAAATGAGATCGATATAAGGAAGACATGAAGTAATATTTTGAGGAACAAGCTAAGGAACAATTTAGAAACATGATGTGAGATTTTCTAATGAATCCTGATCCTCAGTTGATGCAGAAGTTAGCTAGTGCAGTGTCTGTACAGCAATTGAGCACATAAGGACCAAAGATGCAGCTTGTCCCAACACAACCCTTGTCTGGAGCTCAGGAGATGATTACTGCCAAGTCCACTCAATCTCCTCCCTTTCCAAGTAGTGTGGGGTCTACGGGAAACACACACCGCTACCCAGTGGATGACATTAATGCGCCGACACCTTGCAAACTGCTCATACGATATGGTATGAAGCATCAACGTACAAGGGAGGTAGCCACGGGCTTTGTGATCCTCGGATGTGACTACCACGGTGCTACTATACCAGAAGAGTACTGCAGGGTAGAAGTGGTGACGGTCGTCCCAGGGTACGAGGATGATGTGCTAGAAATATCTGGCCCTGAGGGTGTTGAGACACTCGGACAGGCCATTAAGAATTTCATCCTATGGCCTCGATGAGACGTCCAGTTGAACCAGCCACCACTACCTTCCTCTGAAGCCCTACCAGAAACTCAGGAGTCAGCACCTCTCGAGTGTCATCAGGATCAAACACCATCCCCATCTGCCCAGTCTCTTCCTAACCCACCATCACCCCATGCTGCCGATCCATCTCGAACCCCACCGTCAACACCGAAACCAGCAGGATCTCCGCCACAAACTACACCATTCAATGAGCCTACTTCTTCCCCACCGCCTCAAGACGTTGAAGCTTCACCTAAGACACCACCGCCGCCACCAAAGAAGATCCAAGAAAAACCTAAGGCGAAGAAATTTCCAGTTCCCAAATTGGTCTCCCCCTATGAGCCGAAGAAAAAAACTGCTGGCACCGCCAAGTTTTTGGAAGGGATTGCGCAGAATCGCAAGTCACGTATCGTGGACTTAGCTGAGCAGGAGAAGTCGGCAAAAGGTCCGGACATCAGAGCATTGGGGATAAGAAAGCCAACATGGGATGATTATCAAAACGTCCCTGATACATATATACCGGGCAGGCCTCTACTGAGTTGGGAAAAACTCAAAAAGCTCTCGACTGGTATTAAAATACTTCATGACTGGTATATGAGAGCAGCTTCTGTCGGCATCGACGCAATCCAAGTGAATATACCACGTCGGCTTTTAGAAGTGAATGAGATACGGCTTTCGTTACTTTCGAGGACATATGGTTGATGATGAACCTAAAGCGGCTCGACGTTCAGCTCGTAACACTTTTTGCATTGTAAGTCTTCCTCTCGTACTAACACGAACATCATTTATTATTATTGACTTGTATTAAGATTGAATTTCTAACATGCACTTGTGCCTTGCAGAATGCAAATATGATCAAGACGAGATGCTTTACGATCCTGGACCAAGCAAGAATGAGAGCCAAAGGGCTGGGTACCTTAGCCGAAAAAAATATGTGAGAACGAGCACACCTTCCAGATTGGTGACAGCAGTGATGAATTGAAGGGGTTATCAAAAGAAGATGCTGCGAAGAAAAGATAGAACTGGAGAAGGAACAAGAAACAAAATACGCCATCTACATAGGACATGCAATGCTTCAGTTCCAACACAGAGAAGTGATAATTGCCCCTTTAAGTAAGTATGAGTTTATACACATACTTCAAATTAAGTATCGCTTTATAAACACGCATAACAATTCTGGTCCGATCGTGCGGCGACCAATCGGATATGCTTCTATAATTATCCTAGGGACAGAAGTGTGCCGGTCTTTGACTCCGTAGACTATAGTTCTGAAAGATATGCAAAATTCATGACCATCTTAGAACGGTAAGCCGACATAAGCTAGCATGCATCCTTTTATCGATGAGAGTTTACGAATTACTAACAGATTCTTTTTGAGATCATAGTTGTTATAGATTTTATAAGTTAAGAGGTGGAGTGTTTGACCTGTCCATGAGGGGGGAGGCAGTGAACATGTTTCACAAGTGGCCGGTACGTAAATTTATGAATCCATATCATGCATGTATATATAGTACATAAGACGATGTCGCAAGTAAATAACTGGATGCCGTTTATGTAGTGCCACAAGCAACCAGCCAGCCCGTGCAATCGTGGATTCTACGCGTGCGAAGTTCATGAGAATGGATAGATAGTACATCGGGAACCCTAACAAGGTACAACTAATTGTTATGTCTGTATTTATATCGTTAAAGATGCAGACATATTGAAGACAAAGTGCAAATATATATATTATATTTTTAAACTTTCTTTTCAGGTGTATCATGAGTCGAACACAAAAAACTTCACCGAGAAAACTCTGTATGGAATAGTTGAGAACCTCTGCTCATTTATCTTGAGAGAAATCATTCCTACAGAGGGAAAATATCACCATGCAGAAAGCCCCTTAGGGAGGCCGGAGTTCAGAGCGCTAAGGGACATTAAAGCAATGAAATTAAGTCGAAATGATTATTAGAATCATGTCGAATGTAAACTTTATTATTATATCGTGGGCCGGAAAACAACTTTGATGTATATAATGTATGATGTAATTAAATTATTAACAATGTATATATGTATATAATTGTATGATATAATTACTTTTTGTTGATGTATTTCTCATAATTAAATAGCCTTTGTATTGATCATAGTAAAAGAGAAAGAGAGGGGGAGAGGAGGGAGGAAGATGAGGGGGGAGAGAGAGAGGAGCGAGGGAGGGAGGAAGAGGAGGGGAGAGACAGAGAAGGAGGGAGGGAGAGGGGGGAGGGCGCCTGCTCACAATTGAAAATTGAAATTAATTTGGGCGGGAACCAATAACACAGGCGGTTCACTTAACGGAACCGCCTGTGGAAATTATATTTCCACCGGCGGTTTGCTATGTGAACCGCCAGTGGAAATGTCATTTTCACATGCGGTTGCTTATGTGAACCGCCTGTGGAAATGAATTTCCACTGGCGGTTTTCAAGCAACTGCCTGTGGAAATGCACCATTTTCACTGGACTCCAGCACAGGCGGCTCCCCAAAACGCCTGTGAAAATGCGTTGGGAACCGCCTGTGTGGAGGTTCTGTGTACTAGTGCTACTGGCGGTTGGCAAAACCGCCAGTAGAAATGGGTTGGCCACCGCCTATAGAAAGCATTTCTGTACTAGTGTCCATCTACATGTCGCAAACAATGTTTACCACTAGTTCATTTCATTGTCAAGTCTGAGTACGCATATTTGTTTGTTGAATAAAAGTTTCACCAGCTTGTACTGCAAATACAAAGCAAAATTCAGAAATCTCATAATTCAAATTTCATTTTGAGAGTAAATATTTCATCAGTTCCACATAACAAGCCCGTGTAATCACAATATTTCGAAACAACATAATCTAAAGCTACCATCCTTGAACGTGCCACAATTATATGTAAATCCGGTACAGCAATTTTGGCATCTACCTAGTGACAAAATATTGAGCTAAACAACCCCTCAATTTCGGCTCGCTTGCTGCTTTGCATCTTTGCTGTTCTGCTTACACAGATTCAGCTAAAAGTTCCTGTAGGACATAAGAGCAAGAATCTCAATAGTTTGGCCTACAAACTGGTGAAGCAATCATCAGTGACCATTTTTTCTACGTGCAAATATTGCTCAATAGCAGAAAGTTGTTATCACACGCAAGGATAGTATGCAAGATTGACAGGGATACATACTCTGCCCTATCCACAAGTTAACAACCTTGAAAAGTAAAGCATAACATGGCCACGGGCTTAGCTATTTCCATGCCATCTACCGAAGTTTTGGAGATTCCCTGCCTCCATCCATATGTTCATGCAACATGTAGCTGTCCTCTTTCCTTCCACAGCTAATTTCTTACTGGTCAAGGCGAGCACAAGCAGCAGGAACAAATTCAGGTGATGCTTCTCTAATCTCTACCTGCAGCTTCAATGTTGCTCCCCACCTTCATGATAGCTAGATCATCACGCCTTGTTTTATTTTTTACTTATATCTACCATTTATTTGTATAACTGACTGCTAGCTGTTTCTAGCTTTTAGCACTAAAATGCTAAAGGTAAAAAAATAAAACTCTTTGTTCTAATTCCCGTGACTTCTCCAGCGCTCTGAACCTGCCAGCAATATGGCAGTGGTCCTGGATGTTTTGTTATCTCACATTCAAAACATGCTGATGGAGATGGTAAAAAAAGAGGTGGACATGCTTCTCGTGGTCTCTGGTGACATCGATAACCTTGGCACCAAGCTTGGAGACCTCAAAAACTTCCTTGCTGATGCTGACAGGAGGAATGTCACTGACCAAAGTGTGCAGGATACATAGTTTAGCGGTCACCATTCATGCGTTACATAAAGTTCGCACATAAATCTGATTACATCAGAGTTTTGAAATAAAAGTTATTACAATACCAAGTATGAAATAAGGTTGCGGAAGCAAAAAGGTTGCGGAAGCAAACAGTTTAAACCTCAACCCATGCACCCATAGTCCAAATACAGTGCCAGTCCATTGTCAAGTCCACAAAAGCAGGTGGGGAGATATATAGAGAATGACCACGCCCTTGGTCTAATAATCCCCAATGGGGTAGAGACAGTTGGCACAGTACCCATGGTACATCTGACCATCTGCACAAACAACAAGCGAACAAAGCCCTGAGTACGAGAATGTACTCAGCTAGACTTACCCGACATACTCAAAATAAAAGACTCCAAAGAGTATGATAGGCTTTATCAGTGGTTAGCTTGACTCATCACTTGCGGAAAGCATAAGTTAACCATTTGATAAGTAGTGAAGCATTTAACTCAGCTTATAATTGCATCCTACTTATACTAGGTGAGCATCTGTACTAAACATCACTTGTTTATTTATTAATCAAGCAATAGTAACCATATCAAGTATAGTCTTTTCTCATCATCATCATATAACCATCATCATTCCATAACATTACTACGATGACGTAACTCAAGTCAAGTGCTCACTATCCAGGAGCAATGGCGATTCAAATCGATTACTAACCAGCTGGCGAGGTACTCTCCACACAAACCACACTCACTCGCACAGTGAGCTATAGGTAACCTCGGTACATATCTAGGTAAAGTCGCGATTTCGATGGGAACCACCTTATCCAGGGGCCGGCCGACTGCCAGGATTCAGGCTCATCCTAAAGCTGGGCTTACTCTTCGCACCCCTGTCAGTCTCCCTACAGCGCCAATACGGTGCGAACGGATTGAATTCCGGCTTGGATAAGTACTAGGCTTCGCGGTCGGTAATACTTATCCTTCCAGCTAAATGTGGGGCATGCGTTCAACATGACTCGAGGGACGTACAACGGTACGGTCCTTAATCGACACAGAGGGATTCACTATAGTCCGAAACCCTATAAGACTCTACCCAGTCTCCATTTATCAAAGCACAGCCTGTTATCATTATGATATCAACACAAACTCGAAAAGTAACCAGTAACCACCTATATCTCGCAGGTGACAGGAATCACCCGACTTCTACCGGTCTAAGCAGAGCTAAGCAATTTAACTCATCCTAGACTAGCAGGGTATCAAGGTGGGGAAACAAAGGTATTCAAGGAGATATAATGATTCAATGGTTTCAATCAACTCCTACACTTAATGCATCAATCA
Organism: Chrysopogon serrulatus; assembly: GCA_015844335.1. NCBI lineage: Eukaryota > Viridiplantae > Streptophyta > Magnoliopsida > Poales > Poaceae > Chrysopogon > Chrysopogon serrulatus. The sequence goes on along the minus strand of JADLZL010003084.1, from coordinate 612,574 downwards.
TAAAGCATAATTAAAGTATTAGAAAACATAGGTAAGGAATGCCCCGGGGCTTGCCTCGCTCGAAGGAGCTAGGACGATGATCTGGGAACTCGAGCAGATCCTCTTCAGGCTCCTCTCCCGCAGGAACCTCCTGCTGGAACTCCCCTTCTGATGCCTCCTCAAACTCCTCCGCTAGTGGCTCCTCCTACAAACCTGTATGATGCGAATGCTTATGTGTGAATATAAAGAATGCATGCGAGATGAGATGGTACATGATGATCAGGAATGCTTGCTCATGGACGAATACAATTGTATTCTTATTTGACAGAGTCGGTGCATATCTTCTCTCTACCAACTACTTATTTCTTTTACTGAGTACATGCATATCTCTTCTCTACTTACTAGAGGATTCATAAAGCAAGTGTGTGTGTGTGTGTGTGCGCGCGCGCATGCACATAGCAACAAAGGTATATGTATGCCACTACACTATGCATCGAGCACTCAACTTTGAACTACACTACTTATCACAACCACCAGACTTAACTACCAGCAATGACATGCACATCAAAGTACTCATTAAGCATCAACATTACTTCAAAACAATATCCAATTTAAATCGACATTTCATGCTTAAACAAGGCCTAAAGAGCAACACATGTCTACACTGCTCAGAAAATACTACAAAAATTACAGCAGCTACAACATGCATACTGAAAGCTAGGGTAAAATTTCCAGCTCAATTCAGTGAGTAACATAGCCTACACAAAAAAGACAAGCAACAGGACAGAAATGCGCATCAAAATATTTTGTACTGTGAAAAGTATCAAACAATAGATTTCATATTTTTCTTGGTTACTTCTTAGCACAAGAGCAGTCACCAAAAATTACCAGGGCATTATCTCTTATATTTTATTTACTACAAATATCTGAATAAAACAGCCATAAATGCATTTAATTCACGTCTCAGTATTTTTACACAGTAACATCATGCAATATATTTTTCACAGAAACTACATCACATGAGAAGACTAACAAAACAAGAATCACATTTTTCTGATAATCCTAGAATTAGTTATACATTTTCTCACTTTATCAGCATTTCAAAATTTAAATAAATCTATACAGAAAAGTATCACAAAAATCACATAACATATTTTTTCTTAGGTAGATCTATTTACAACAAACCCAACAAAACTGATTTCACCGAATTTGGACCACCTTTGCTCGAGATACGATTTTTTGCAATATTTTTTAGCTATTCGGGAAATCATTTTCAAAGAAAATCAAACACTAAAAAATGCTGGGTGCACCTGGTGCAGTGCACCTCGTGTCACTGGCAGCCGGGGCCTGGGCCAACGGGGCCCCACCCCGCCCGCCGGCCGGGCAGCAGAGGGCGGTGCTTGACCGGCCCCTAACTCGCCGGGCGGCGAGGTCACCGGGCGGCGGGGTGGCACCAACGTGCTCCCTCGCTGCACGGCGCACCTGCCGGTATGCTTGGCGCGGTCGGCAGTGAGCTCTAGCAGTGACGCGAGGCACGACGGGCGGACGGTGGCGCTGCATGCCAGCCGGCCGGCCATCTCCGGGCGATAAGCCGGCCGCGGGGCGGCTCGGGACGAGCTTATGCGAAGCTAGGGCGAGGCCGCCCGGGGTCTGTGGCCCCGATTGGCGTGACGGAGAGCCCCGCCACATGCATGGCAGCACAGCGGCACGGATGATGACGGCGAGGCGACAGAGCGCCATGCCGAGGCCCGAATCGGCCCGGGCGGAGCACACCGACGGCGAAGCGCGAGTCCTAGCGACTCCATTGCGCGCGGCGGCGGGGCGAGAGTGAGGCGTAGTAGTGTGGTTCGCGTGGGTCGCGAGCTCTGATGAAGGCGGTCGGGTGGAAAACCGACTGATTTGGCCTTTACCTTCGTCGATGGTAGTGGTTAGTGTTGCAGCGGGGTGCGGAGGTTAGTGGCGGAGCTCGGCCTGAGCAGTGGCAGCGGTGGTGAAGCTCTGCGGCGGTGGCAATGGCGCTCGCCACGGCGGCGCTTGCTGTGTGAGCTGTGGTGGCCGCTGCTATTGCTGAGCGCATGTGGGAGGCCCAGAATGAGTGAGGGAGCGTGGGGAGGCAGGGGCGGGCGCTGGCCGGGTCATGGCTGACCGGGGCAGCCACCGCCCACGGCCGCCGGGTGGCTGGCCGCCGCGACGACGCCGCTGCCAAGGCAGCGGCCTTGGCCGGGCGCGCTAGGATGCGGCGCAGCACGCTGTGGGCGAGCGGGCGGGCGGGCAGCGGGTCGGTTGGGCCGAATTCGCCCAGGCCGAGGTTTTGATCTTTTTTTTTTTTTTTGAATTTTGAGTTTAATTCAAAACCAGTCCCAAATATTTGACTTTTTGAGCAATTTAAAGGCATTTTCAAGAAATCACCCAAAAATAAAAGTTGTAGAACTTTTCAAACTGAACATTTTTCATTTAGGAGTCAAAGCCTAATTCAGCCTATATTTTGAATTACAAAAATCCAAAGATGAAAGGGTTTTGAAAATGAATTTTAACAATTTTTCGTTTAACCAAATTTTTGCAAACTTTTCTCAAATATTCTTAACTAAAAATTTTGGAACACTAATCACCATTATTTGCTAATGACCAATCATCAAACATAAGCACCAATCTAGCGTTATCAAGCAATTTCGTGGCAAGAATTAAATTAAAGCAATCACATGAAATGACAATGCATTGCTAGAGATGGTTAAATGCTTGACGATGCTTATGCCCTAATGATGATTATGCCTAATGCACGCTTAACACCAGGGTTGTTACAGCCCTTCCCCATTATAAAAATCTCGTCCCGAGATTTTGAGTTACTAACTATTTTTATGAAATTTAGGGTAAACCTCATGCAGATAAGCGTCGGTCTCCCACGATGCGTCTCTTTCATCATGATGACTCCATAACACCTTGTACATCCTCACCAAATGGTTCCGAGTCACCCTATCCTTGCTATCCACAATCTGAACCTGTTGCTCTTCATATACCAAATCAGACCCAATCTTGACCTCCTGTGGTTCGATTCGTTCTTCAGGAATGCGTAAGCATTTCTTGAACTGTGAGATATGAAAGACCGGAAAGATAGAACTCATCTCTTCAGTGATCCCACATACCTAGGTGCAAGCTTTCTCTTTACTCCAAACTATTGTGTACCCTTCATGGGAAAAACCTTTAGGTAGATGTAGTCACCAACTTCGAACGCAAGTGGCCTTCTTCTCTTATCAGCATAGCTTTTCTGGTGAGACTATGTAGCTTTCATGTGTTGTTGAATGATTCAAACTCATTTTTTAGCTTCGGGAACAAAGTCAATACCATAGTACCTTCTTTCTCCTAGTTTGACCCAATTCAACAGAGTTCTACACTTCCTGCTGTACAAAGCTTCAAACAGAGCCATCTTTATACTTTCTTGATAACTGTTGTTGTAGGAAAACTCGGTCAAAGGTAGCCATGATTCCCATGATCCTTCTGCTGATATCACACATGCTCTTAACATATCTTCTAGAAGTTGGTTAAGTCTTTTAGTCTGACCCAAGTTTGAGGATGATAAGCTGTACTATGGATCAAATGATTGCCCAAACCCTTATGCAAGTGTTCCTAGAAGTGACTGGTGAACTGAGGCCCTCTGTCAGACACGATAGTCTTGGGTATACCATGCAGTCGAACAATCTCTGCAACATAACAGTCAGCATATTGAGGTGGTCGATATGTGGTCTTGACAGGTAGGAAGTAAGCAGATTTGGTAAGACGATCGATGATCACCCATATCGAATCATTTCCTTTCTGAGTAGTGGGAAGTCCGTTGATAAAATCCATGCTTATGTCGTCCCATTTCCATTTAGGCACCGGTAAAGGTTGCAACAAACCTGCGGGTTTCAGATGAATTGCTTTAACTCGGCAACACGTGTCACATCTAGCAACGTAGGCTGCAATCTCCTTCCTCATTTTGGTCCACCAAAAATGAGGTCTCAAGTCTTGATACATCTTGCTACTTCTAGGATGGATGGATAGCTTTGAAAGGTGAGCTTCGTCCATCATGCGATTCTTAAGCTTCGGTCCTTGGGTACTACGAGACGATTATCAAACCACAGCATGCCTCGTTCATCAACCCTGAAATGCTTTGTTGGTTCCTTCTTTATTCTTTCTCTGATATGGAAAATACCCTTGTTAGTTTTTTGGCCTTCGATAATCTGACTTTGTAGAGAGCAACTGATCTGTATATTGTGTAACACTGAGGGATGCATTAGATTGAACCCATCCTCAAACAACGGTTTCAGGATATGACAATGTGACTTCCGGCTCAAAGCATCTGCCACTACGTTTGCCTTGCCAGGATGGTAGTGCACTTGTAGGTTGTAATCCTTTATCAACTCTAGCCATCTTCGCAGTCTCATGTTCAACTCCGGTTGACTGAAGACGTATTTGAGACTCTTGTGGTCGGTGTAGATGTTGCACACATTTTCCAATAGATAATGCCTCTAAATCTTCAAAGCATGCACAACTGCGGCTAACTCTAGATCATGAGTTGGATAGTTGACTTCATGTTTCTCAGCTGCCGTGAAGCATAAGCAATTACTCGACCTTCTTGCATCAGCACACATCCCAAACCAGTTTTTGATGCATCGCAGAATACATCAAAAGGCTTCTTGTTGACGGTCACTAAGTCTAAATTTTATACCGTCAACAATGGCTCTTGAAAAGGCAATAGTAGACTAATAGAGGTTATATCTGACAAATTCCACGAGTTTTGTTGATTTGTGAGATTTCCAGGGCATTTTCCAGAAAAAGCTAAAAGAAGGATTTTAATGCGAATTTACCACGAAACTTAACCGCGACGCAACTACATCACCAGATGGTTCAGGAAGACTCCAGAAGACACCCGAAGAAGTGGGGCCAGCCGGCCCCACCATGGGGCCGGTCGGCGCCCTAGGGTTGCCGACGGCGCCCCCCTTCTAGAATCTTCCTCCTGCCGCCTATGGTTTTCATCTCCACCGTTGGCTACGTCGGTTTGATCCTACGGTGCGCGTGTACTCCACCGGGCTATAAAAGGAGGGGTAGACCCCCTTCAACACACCAATTCATTCCTCCTACTTCATTCGTCAAAGAGTAGTCGGTTAGGGTTTCCGAGAGATTAGAAGTAGAGCTCTAGTTCTTCAAGTTCTTAGTTTAGTCATCTAGCAAGATTCAAGTAGAGATCGGGCGCCCGCCGGGATTCCAGATCTGTCTTCTAGAATTTGGTAATTTTATCTTGTATTTCATTATGACTTTGCTCTACTTTAATATATTGCTACTTATTCAGTTCTTAGTTTATTCTAGTTGCACATTCGATATAGATGTAGTTTATGATGATTATTGTTATATGATCGTAAAGCGCCTGATTCAATACTCGAGTGGGTCGTGGTGCGCATTATGTAGACGTGGTGTCTAGATATATTGTGTACCTACGGAGGCACCCCGATGTGCCGGGTCGTGTGGTAGTCCGCGCAGTGACAAATACTGCGTTGGTTCCTCTGTAGTCCATCCCCCGCACGTAGGACTAGCCGAGTATGGTCACGAAGGAGGTGACCGTTGTGTCTTAATATCCTCATTAGTTGATGCTCCTTATGATGTCTTCTCGATTTTATTGCACTATAGATGAAAATGTGTAGCATGCGTAGGTCAGAGACTTTATATTAGCAATTACAAAGGTTTCTTTATTTCTAACCTGAATCTCTAGATTGCTTTACTACATTAGAGAGTCTCTATATTTCTAGCTCGAATACCATTTATCTTAATTTCTCATTTAATATTTATCGTTATCAAGTTGACTAGTTATTGCTAAGGCATTGGTGCATTAGGTTATGATAGGGTTTATCCATTTATTATTCTTAATCCTTAAAAGTTCCCCTCCTAATAAGTAGAATGCTGCTTTATCCTTTTGGCATAAAATTAAATCAACGATGCTCGGAAAACTTCCTCCGGGTGAAATGCTACAACAGAGAATTATCTCAAACGCTTGCGGATATATTCTATTTAGAGTCATTGTGTGTAGATTATTTTTATCCTTGGTTTTTGGCATCATGTTAGGGATGATAACTTAACTTGAAGTGATGTTAAAAATACCAACAAGCATTTCTGGCGCCGTTGCCGGGGAATGGCAATTTTATTTATTAGGATAATTTATTAGGATCATTGATTCGCCAGGATATACATATTTTTCTAAAATTTTATAATGAGTAAACCTTTATGGAAAAAAATATATATTAAAATTATATCTAAATCATAACCTTTTGCTTTTAGCAGACTTACCCACATTTTATTTAGAAAATCTTATAGGGTAAGTGCAGGATTGGTTGTAGAATTTTAACTTTTATCAGAACAACCATAGGAAGAAGGGTCTTACATCATTCCGAGAAGCAATGGCTGAAAAGACTCTGCGTGAATTCTCTCTGGCTCCAAGCACCGAGAACATTCGGCGTAGGTCCGACTCTCGACACCTTTGACATTGGAGAACATGATTATGAGATCAAGCCAAGCCTCATCAAAATGGTGCAAGTTATCATATTTAGTGGAAAGAAGGATGAAGATGCTATTGCTCATCTGCAGAATTTTCTGGAGATTGGCAACACCATTGACATTCAAGGCATTCCTCAAGATGTCGTGCTACTTCGTTTATTTCCTTTCTCATTAGAAGGAAGAGCGAAGCAAAGGTTTTTATCGAGTAAAGATCAAGTCAAGACATGGGGAGAATGTTCAAAGCTTTCCTAGAGAAGTTTTTCCCAATAGGCCGAACAAATATCTTAAGAGGGAAGATTTCAGAATTTCGTCGGCGAAAGGTGAACCTATTCCGAGGAAGCTTGGGAACGTTTTCAAGGATACATATCAGATTGCCCGCATCATGGAATGGAGAAGTGGTTGCTCATGCAAATATTCTATTATGGACTAACCCAAAGATCATGTGAGCAATTGGACGCCACTGCTGAAGGATCATTTATGTCACTCACCCCTAGAAGAGCTGAAGCAATTATGGTAAGGATGGTAGAAAACCAGAATTGGACATTCAACACCCAGACATGCCATGAAAGTGAGGAAGTTCCAGAGGAGTTGTGTGCAATATCAACCAAAATGGATGTATTATTGAATTGGCTAGAGCAGAGGGCTAATTACAAAAGAGATCGTCAGGCAATTCAAGATATATTCAAAGATCAATATGAAGAAGATATTAGTGCAATCATCAAGAAGCAAGGATGGAGTCAACCTCAGGCAACAAGACAAGGTAAGTACCAAGGTAACTATAATTCTTCAAATCAAAGACAACCACCCTTGAGAGAATTAATATTAGAACAAGCTAGAATCAATGAGAGTATTTATAAGAAGCTTGCTTTTAATGATGAAATGTTAGAAGGAATTAATTCAAAATTAGATAATTTTTCTCTAGCAGTTAAAAGAAATAATATTTAATAAAAAGATAGAATCACAAATTACACATTTAGCTTCTACCCTGCCTGCCACTAACCATGAACAGATTAAAGGAATATCTACTAGAGGAGGTAAGGTTACACGTGATCCACCTTACCCAGAAGGGGCACGTAGACCTTCACTTACAGTGCAGATAGACAAGGAGGCTGAAAAGAATACTAGAGAAAAAGAAGCAGAAGCACCCCTACCAACAAATGATCTGCAAGAGCCCGAATTAACGCAAGACTTCGAAGATACCACTATCCTACCGTTCCCACAAAGGAGGAGGAGTATCTCCACCGATGATCGGTTCTGTAAGTTTGTAGAGATTATACAAAAATTATATATCAACATTCCGTTGTTAGATGCTATGCAGGTACCCACATATGCAAAGTACCTTCGATCCATCCTCAACAACAAGGGACCACTACCCTCTACCGAAGTCATCAAGCTAACAGAGGCGTGCAGTGAGGCAATCCTACATTTTTCACCTATCAAGAAGAAGGATCCGTGATGTCCCACTATTGATTGCTCTATAGGCAACCAGATGTTCGAGAACGCCTTGTGTCATCTTGGAGCAAGCGTCGGCGTCATGCCCAAGACGGTCTTCGACAAACTCAACTATTCCCCGCTCACTCCAACAACAATGTGCTTGCAACTAGTCGACCAATCAGTCCGCTACCCCTGCAGGATAGCGAAAAAATATTCCGGTAAAAAATCCGTGACTTTTTTCGTCCTCGTAGATTTCATGGTACTTGACATGCGGGAAGAGAGGAAGATACCTCTTATCCTTGGGCGACCATTCCTAAACACCGCAAATGTGACCATCAATGTTGGAGCTGGAGAAATTATATTCACCATTAACGGGCAAGAAGAGCGATTTGCATTCAGGCCAAGATCCGAGCAATGCAAGACTCTGAAGGATCAAGAAGGGCAAGGTGCATCAACATCTCCGACCGCGGAGATCAATCATAAAAATTAATTTAACTAGAGAAGTCCAAGTCGGTGGACTTTAAAAACTCCGAACCTTCGCCGGGAGGTAACTTTCGGTAGTTATCAAGTAATTTAAATTCTCGCATTAACTAGCATATTTATTTTTCCTACCAATTAAATTATTAAAAAGAAATTAAAAAAAATAAGCATGCCATATATAAAATCCAAGCCCCATGAAATTATGACTAACGGAGTGTAAATCCCCGTCGAAGAAAATTTACCGTGGTGGCGTAAAAATTATAAAAAAAATACTATCATTGTAATTCTAATTTTTCGTAGATTCATAAAAAGTAATTTAGTTTTTTCATTCTTGTGTCATTATACGGTATAAATACAGAAGACATGTGGGGCCCACATACATCACCTCACATCACCTCACACCCACCAATTATTCACCACATCCAAAAAAAATTTTTCAATTATCACACTCATTCACATGCACTCACCTCCACCATGTCTGCCACCGAAAGGAGTACCTAGGGAGTAGGGAATTGATCACATACATGCCAAAGAGGACACCAGAGAAATGAGAGCACCAGCAGGCAGCAGGTGGGGCCGGCCGGCCCCATCACCACGCCGGCCGGCGCCCTACTACTACCACTCTGCCTCCAACTTGTCACACCCCCTCACTCATTCACTCCAAGTCCAGAGAGCTCTGCTCCACGGCCAGTTACAACTACGACATTTCATTCTTCCAAATCACTCATTAATTAGCAAGAAAAGAGAAAAGAAAAGAGAGAGAAATCAATTTGCAAGATCATCATCAGGACTCCCTCTTCTCTCCCTTTTGATTTGCTAATCCTAATCACTTTTGTGTTCTTCATGTTCTTGTTGTTCTTGCCGTGTTCTTCGTGTTCTTCATTCTACGTGCAAGATGAATCGAAAAGTTGGAGGTGCACTCGAGAGCATCAAGAGGACACTCTCATTCCGCAAAGACCGAAGCCGTTCGTCATCTCAAGCACCTTCATTTGCCGGCTCCGAATGGACGTTGACCCTCCATCACCTCCCCGAGCAACATCAATCATCATCCTCTTCCCCACAGGAAGAGGTATGAACTAACAAACCTTAATCAAATTCTATTACCACTTAGACCTCAAATAGAAATATTCAATGTGGTAAAGACAAAAGAGTTCACTCATACTCCAACATTTGATGACAATTTGCTCGTTGAAACCGAATGGATTCTGAATTTGAGCTTATTTTTAGAATGATTGGATGGGAAGATGCATGGGAAATCACCGAAAGGGTAGCAAGTTACTCACCATAGAATTCATTAGCTCCTTAGACTTTGATGATGATTATGTTCGGTTTAGAATGTTCAACAAGCCTTTTACTCTCACATGGAAAAAATTTCAGTTTAGCACTAGGATTTTCTCGAGCAAAGTGCGTAGTGAATATAGCTGATGTTCTTGGAGATTTTAATAAAGATGATTTTTGGGAGAGCATCACTTTGCTAAGAAACCGAACGCAAAAACAAAAATATACCACCAAGAAGTCCATAACCCAACACCGAGATTCATGCTAAAATGGCTAGCTTTTACTTTCTTTCCTAGAGAGGAATTAAATACCATTAGACAGATGAGTTACATTTATTATACATCATGATTAAAAAGAGAAAAGCATCTCCCGAAAATTAATGTTGAGCTACTTTGAAAAACCGTACCTCCTATGAGAAAATGTAGTATTTCATTCACATCTTGGATTACACGCCTAGCTACGATTAGATTTATTGTCCAATGCTACACTCACTTTTATTACTGGTGCCCGAAGAGTTATTGGATATGACTTTTTCTTTCGTGCACACATGGTGAAACGCCGAAATAACAAGATAATCATGATCTATAAAAATTATCCAAATGAGTACGAGCTGCCTAACAGGGGATTTGGGGATTTATTCTGTTGACGCTTTTACTTTTCCGAGACCGCTAACATTGGCGGTGTCCATCATCCGCGCATCAACAGAGTACCCAGGATCTTGTGTACACTAGGGACCGACACAAAGACCATCGGGACCAGCTCATTTCCATTACACTAACTTTGATGAACCAGGTGCATATCATGAGCCACATCAGCCGTGGTCCACCCACCCAGGCTGGGAGGACCAACCCACTTATCATCAAGGAGAGTCGTCTACATCCACAAGATGGGGAACATTCCCCACACAGAGCCGAAGATCGGGGACAAGATTATCGAGAGGACGTGCATCATTCTCTCGTGCGGCGGAACACGGAGTACACCACCGGTGGACCGCACCCGCACCATGCACCACCGCAAATAATTACATGCCACCTCCCCGAGTAGCATTTTAGCACTCCTATTAATGATTATCCTGCTATGTCTACATTTACTAACCTCCAAAGCCAGGGGCAGCAGAAGCGACAAATGAGACCTTGCACCGACATGAGCAAAGTGGCAACACCAGGTTTGACAACAAAGCTTCATCAAGAAACGATTAAGCGGCAAAGACCGGCGCACCAGCCAGCTCGGCAGTTACATCATGGACAGCAAAGACATACAAACCGGAGTGGAGTACCTAATAGACCGGTTGGGGTATCCACCACCGCCTCCACCACATCATTGAGTACAGCAACATGCAGCTTTGGGGAGAGCCCCCCCCCGCGAGGTGAGCATCATTCACCTCTGTATATACTTTACCTTTTAGTATTTAAACTATATCTACTTTTCTGTATTTAAATTCTGTCACTAGAACAGTTAGAATTTGTCTTTAAATTCTGTACTAAAAAAAAAGAGAGCAATTAAAAATCTGCAATTACTTAGCATCTGAAATTAAAATCTGTCTTTGAATTATATGAAGTTTATCTACCCTGAGAATTTATTCTGAAACCTGATATCTGTGGGTAGCATAAAACTTGTGATTCAGTCTAAGTAATTGACAGATATGATATAAAAAAGGTTTGAGCTAGTATATGTTTCATTCTAAGTGATAGCTAAGCTCCAGATATTTTGCAAAGAATTAATTAATCAATCTGGTAATTTATCCTACTAATATGATTTGAGTAGATTACTCTGTTATGTATTCATGATTGAATCCACACACACAAGAGTTTTGCTCTCTAACAATTCTCTCTGAGAAGTCTAAAAGAGAGTGTGGGTTATAACAATTAAAAGATGCCATACCAAAGAAGTATGAGCCTAAAAGATGCCATATCAAAAAAGGTATGAGCCAAATCAAAAGAAAGAGAGTAAAACAATGGGTGCAAAGACACTTTCGCCTTGAAAGAGAAAAAAATGGGTACAAAAAGTATCCGCCGGGAGATAGCCCACACTTCTTAAAAGACAAAGAAGAGAGAATGTTGCATAAGAGCTGGAAATAAAGTTTTAATCACTAGCACATTCAATCATGATGTATAGCTTGAGTAGTCCACTCCCATCTTATTAGTAAATTTTCATGGTTTCCAAGATAATAACCTATACAAGCTCAAAAAAGAAAACCTCCTCGAGTAGTGCTTAAGCAAAGAATGAAATATATGCAGTGCTTGCTTGATTATTCTATCTTTCAATCACCCAAGATTTAATTAAAAGTTTGATGAGCCCCAAAGTCAAAAGGTATAAGGATAAGTTTGAAAGATAGATTAATGAATTATGATTTGAAGGATTTTTTTCAATGCTAAAGTATTTGTTGCTATAATATGAGATACCCCTGGAAGTATTATTTCAAGTCAACTTTGCTAAGGGACTAGCAAAGACTTAGCTTGGGGGTAATTGTTGACGGTCACTAAGTCTAAATTTTATACCGTCAACAATGGCTCTTGAAAAGGCAATAGTAGACTAATAGAGGTTATATCCGACAAATTCCATGAGTTTTGTTGATTTGTGAGATTTCCGTGGGATTTTCCGAAAAAAGCTAAAAGAAGGATTTTAATGCAAATTTACCACGAAACTTAACCGCGACGCAACTACATCACCGGATGGTTCAGAAGACTCCGAAGACACCCGAAGAAGCGGGGCCCGCAGCCGCCACTAGTGGGGCCGGCCGCCCCCACCATGGGGCCGGGCGGCCCCCTAGGGTTGCCGGGCGGCCCCCTTCCAGAATCTTCCTCCCGCCGCCTAGGGTTTTCATCTCCACCGTTGGCTACGTCGGTTTGATCCTACGGTGCGCGTGTACTCCACCGGGCTATAA